>BQNB010128938.1:0-19201 GCA_026074375.1 Tanacetum coccineum
TGTATTAGCACCAAACGGGTGCGTTTGGTTTAGCAAATTATCAGCTAGGGGTGTTCGTTTGGTTTATAAAATATTAAGGGTGCGTTTGGTTTGGTCGAAACAGCCTAAGAGGGCGTTTGGTTTGGGTTAAATAGTCATTAGGGAGCGTTTGGCTGATGTGGACAACCAAAGGGTGTGTTTGGTTAACATGGCACGCACAAGGGAGCGTTTGGTTTAAGAAAAGCTCACTAAGGGTGCGTTTGGGTGTGCAGAAAACTGATTAGGGTGCGTTTGGTTTTAGCAGGAAACCATATAGGGGTGTTTGGTTTAGCAGGAAAACCGTAGAAGGTGTGTTTGGGTGAGCTGAAACAACCCTTATGTTGCGTTTTGGATTTATATAAATCGGTTAATAAATATATCGCAAGATTTTATAAAAATAAAATCGGATTAAATGGTGGTTAATGGTTAAATAAATGTAATAATAATAATTTTGTTTAGTTTATATATATATATAACACGAGGATATTGCAACACGGTTTGTTTGGAAAGTGGAAAAGTATTAGATTTCATAAATATGGGAAACGTTATTGATGACGTATAGTCCAACCTCGGGTCACGAACCCGACCCGCGAATAGTACTTATACCCAGCCCATGGTGAATGGGCCATAGCGACATCAATATGGGTTTCCAAGGGCCGAATGGTACTGCCTATGGAGAAGCCCATGACATATGGGCTATCACGACGAGGATTTAGGCCCATGAGGCCCAACTCGCGCACACGTGCGCAGGTATCTATAACACCCGTTACGAACGAGTCATAATCATGAGGTGGGCCCACTAGTTACTAAATAACGGCAAATACTAAATAATGGTGAGACCTCTCGGATACTAACCTAATTAATGGGACAAAGCCCATTAGGGTTTAGTGAGTATATAGAGAGCACCTCGGCTCTCATCTAAGGTACGCCCTCATAACCCTAACTTTCTACTAAAACCTAAACCGATTACTTACTCTCACGCCGGAGGATAATCGTGGGAGACAATCCCACGGTAAGCCTAACGGTGCTTTGTTTTCTTAGTGCGCAGGTCCTCAACAGTCAAGTAGTTAATGATACAGAACCGGAGCCTAACAGATCTGTATTACACCTAATTCGGACCTAATCAAGGATCTACCCAACTTTTGTATCAACAGTCAAGGATTGGCACATCCTTATGTTTTTAATTTTTGATAAGTTTGTTAAAAAAAGGGTTGTGAAACTAAATAAAGAGGGTCATGTTTTTTGGAAATGCCATTAACAGTTGATGACGCATATGCAAAGCTATCTACACATTTATAGATTTTCCCCTTCGCCTTTTGTTTACTTTTACATTTACACCTTTAATATTAAAATAATGTAAATGGCATTTTCATCCTAATTATTTTTTTTCATACCACGTTTTGATGCTTATGTAAGAAAGGGTTCGTTTGGTAGAATGTTATGAAATATTATTAAATGAATGAAATAAGCGACGTAATGGAATAAATGATGTAATATAATAATTTATTACCCTTATTAATAATGTTTGGTTGGTATGATAGGACGTAATGCAATCGATAAGAAAAAGACGTAAAGCACGCATACGAGCATGCTAAGGTAATAGACAAAAATACCATGAAAAGAACTTGGGAAAGATTGGATGTTCACAGGAAAGATCAGATCCGTTACAATAGCTCGGCTTTTATTGAAGCAGGAACATCAACTAAAGATTATAGAACAAATCTTTGGGAAAGAAATTTAATTATGACATTGAGATACTCAAGAATGATTCAAAAAATGAAATATGATCCGAATTGACCCGTTTTAACAGACGGGTTGAAGTTGGCCCGTTATGTTTCACAACCATGGGGACCATTTTCGTTACAAAAAAGTTTGAGGGATCATTTTCGTTAAATCTGAACGACCACAGATGCTATTTATGCAATTAACTCTAATGTTTATGTAATATTTTATTGTTTATTATTGCAATAAGTCACCTCAAATATCATGAGTCTATAAACTAAATTAATTTGATAAGTATAATTAAAATTTGATCGGATTTGTTTGAACGCATCATTATTATCTAACTGAATTTTGGCAATATCGACGTTGTTTGCGCCTGCCACTAAAGTAATAAAATGAATTTTGAGACAGTCAATTCTTATGATAGAATCACATTTCTTTTACCACTACGCCACTGCTGAATGTTGATTTCAAATTGTTGATGCTAATTATATTCGCGGGTCTTAAATGTACCGAACCTAAATACAACTTAACATAGCTAAAACACTACACTGTTTGTAGGATCCCTAGATCATTCCATGGATTAAGCTCAAGATCAATGGCAATAAAGATTAAACATTAAAGAACTTTTGATTGAAAGAAACAAAAAGTTGCTACAAACCCTAAAGATGAAAAAAAAATATAATGGAGAAGCTAACCTAATTTTGACTAAACTAGGTGTATTTATACTAACTAGGATTTGCCTTTGAGGGCTTTCTTTTTGGGCTTTTTACATCTTGGCCCGTATACATAATAAACATTAATTAACATTGTCTTTCGAGCTAGACTTTTGTCTTGAATCTTCGAGTGACCGAAGCTTCTTTGTACGGTCCATTTATGTTGAACGAACAAATCACCCCTAGATGAGGTCATGAGAAGTTAGCTCACTCGTGCTTGTCTCTTTAGCTCGTTGTTGAAGGGTACTTCACTTGTTGTGCTTTGGTAATTCAATCTTTAACACCTTGATCATGATCTTCAGAACTTTATGTGATGACTTGATCTTGATCTTTGACTTGTTTAAGCTTTACTTCTCTGAATTACTTTGTGATCTTCTTTCACTTTGACTTTGCCATACGCTGATCTTTAGTCTCACATGCTCATATCTGTTGGAATCTGGAAAGCTTTGATGATTTATCTTCTTCTAATCTCCATAACATTTAGCATTTGAAGAAGACATTGATTTTCAGAGTTTGTGCGGAAGCTTTGTAATGTACACTTTCTTTGATTTTTTCAGATATGTGATTGAAGGATATGAGCATGTCTTTCATCGGATACTTTGAGTCGTCATTCGCTATGATAGAACAATTTAGTCACCAACAAAAACATTTTGTTATGTAAAATCCACTTAATGTGTTCTAGAAAATACATTTTGTGAACACACAAAGGTTTTATATTTTGAAGGGACCGGGAGTATAGAGACATACTCAATCTGTTACGTAATTACATTAACCTCTTGTTTTCCGTGAAGGAATCAATGATTACAGTATGAGTACTGCACTGTGGATCAGAAGATTCAATTAAAAGAACCTTCTTGACAGGTTTTCCGGCACGTGACAAGCTAGTTCCTCTAATACCTAAGTATCAGATTCCCTAATGTTCGCGCCGTTTCTCTAGACCAGATGTCCGAAGACAACACACATAATATTTCTACTAATAGAATGGTAAAGAGTGAGTCAGTACAGTTACTATCTGCTGACTATACCGTATAATTCCTTTTTCAGCGTTTTACTTCTTAATACAATTAAGTACCGTAGAAGGCCTGTGGCAAAAATGATTTGAAAAACATTCGATGTGCTTATAAAATTTGTTTGGGGCACAAACGAAAGTTTAAATCAGAATGCTTCTGATTGATTTTGAAATATAGTCCTGAAAGATATAAGTGCCTTGGGAAAACCAGTCTGTACAAGTACTTGTTATGGAAATCCAACTTCACTAGTTGCGCATCCAAAGACCAGGCATAGCGTTCATACCGAATACCCTGGTGGTTACAACATCTCTTTCTCAGCCTTCACCCAAAGATCACTTTCACGAACATGAAACAAAAGATTCTTTGTCATTTATCAAGATACTTGTGTATAACACAAACTTTTGGTACCTTGACATTTTTGATCATATTAACACTTATGCTCCCCCTACACATGTGCGTCGATAATCGAAAGATGTTTAGCACATGCAAGGATAGGACTTAGCATTTTAGAATCAATCGAATCATTAATTAATCCCGTTTATACATGTTTAAGTCACATTCTCTCCCCCGATCAAAAGTATAAAACTTGTGAATGGTTTTGATCTAGAATGGACTTAAAATGTATCAATCTCCCCCTCAAAGTATGAGGTGAGGTGAAATAGCACAAATATCAAGTGAGTAATTGAAACAAGACCTTTAGAATACCCAGACAGGAATGATACTGCAATCTGTCTTGAACTTGTAAGCGGTTGGTCGTGTCAATCTTTCAGCAATAGAATCAGCAACAGTACGTCCTTTTGACCTGCAACAACTGTTAGTATACCTGATTCTCCCCCTCAAACAATGACCCGTGTCAATGTTTGATTCGGTTAACCCGAACATGTTTGATAAAACAAGTTGTTTTTATGAGAAAAATGGTTCATCGTAGGCGTAGACAACATCTGTCTGTGGAAGAAATAATTAGCACTGTAAACGTACACTAATCTTTAGTGGGTTTAAGAACCGGTTACAGTCGGAAATAAAACTGCATAGCCATAACTAACACTAAGCTTAATTATTTTTTTTTTTTTACAATATACAGGATACAATTGTGAAACACTTGGTTACTCGGAGACAGACTCATCCTGTAGTTCCTTCAGAGTTCTCTTGGTGACATTTTTAACTCCCAAGCATGGGAGTAGTATGGCGAAGCGCTCTCTCCTAATGCCTTCGTAAAAAATGTCAGCCATTTGGTATTTTATGTCACCACGAAATAAAACTCAACAACTTTCCCTTTCAACCTTACTCTTTATGAAGTATGACGAATACAATGTGCTTGGAGCGCTGAGTGTTGAACACTATAACAGTAAAAATAAAATTAACTAGAGCAATAGCACTTTGATAGTCACAATACATCGGAATTTTGTGAACGCAAATCCATTATCTCGAGTTAAGAACGCATCCAGAGGATCATGAGCACAGCATCCTGATAGGGCGATGGATATTCAGCTTCCGTAGTGAGGATGGCAGTACTTTTCTCTGCTTTTGGATGACCAGCTAACAAGCCGATGTCCAAGAAATTGAGCTGAACCAGAAGTACTTCTCCGTTGGTGTCAGACATCCTGCATAGTCAGCAATCTGCAAAAGCTTTTATTCCAAGTCCGGAGTCCCCTTCGATACCACATAACCCCATGTAAATGTTCCTTTAAGGTATCGAAAGAATCCGCTTTATAGGCAGTAAGGTGCATTTCATAGGCCTTAGCCTGTATCATGGTGCACACATAACAAACAGCAAATACTATATCACAAGTCTTAGATGCCACAAAGAATAACATAAGGGAGCCACCCATACCACGAAATCATGTAAGGATCAATTAGCTTCCTCCCTTATCTTCATCAAGGTGGGAAACGCTCCGCCAATTGGGAGGTTCAATGGTTGTGCCATGAGTCAAAACCAAACTTTTTTCAAGATTTCCTTAGCATATTAGGATGGTTGATAAATATGCCTCTGGGCATTTTGAGAAACCTTGCAATCCTAAAAAGAGACATTTGTCCCATCATCGACATACTTGAAAGTTGAGTTCATTTTAAATGCAAATATATGGCAGGCTTTAGGGTTAGTATAGCAAATGATATATCACGACATATATTTGTACCCAGTAGAAGATGTTTTGCCTGCTTTTCTCGTGAAATGTGTAGATCGACCCACGCTTTTGTAAATCCCTACTTGATTATAAACGCTGATAGCTTAGTCAAAACAAACGTCACGTGGAGCTTGTTTAAGCCAAAGAGAGCTTTCTTGAGGTCGTAAACACATGCGGATGGTTGCTCCTGGATCTACAAATCCTTCTGGTTGACTGACATAGAATAACTTCATTCAGTTCGAGCCGTTGAGGAAGGCTTTTTCACGTCATCTGGAAGATGACTCATGTTCATACTTGCTGCGTAAGGCAATGAAGAGTCCTCAGATCCCTTCTTAATCTAGCAACCCGGTGCAAAATGATTCCTCCAAAAATCCATACAAGCTTCCTGACGATATCCTTTTCGCCACTAACAAGCTATGTTTTCAAGACGTTCCTCCATAATTCCATACCAACTTAATTTTGAAATCATATACTGGATGATAAGAATATTTATCCTGGAAAGGGTACAAGTATCCAAACTTCTTAGACGTTCAAACTCATGAATTTCTTCCTGCATAGCCCTCAATCCCAGCACGAGTGCTGCTAAGGCTGCTTGTAATCTTTGTTCAACAGATGTTAAGAATTCATTGAATAAACACCACATTTGCGTCGGTTTCAAGCTGTTCCTGGTAGAATGGTATTCGGTCTTTATCCCCAATAATGTTTTCAAGCGGATGTGCTTTGAGGTCCATTTTGCCAACGTGAGGTAATTGGTTGTTTAGGAGTAACATCGATATTGACAAGTTTTGGATGAAGAAGCTTCCTGAACCGTTTCAAGAAGCATTATAGGTGCAAGCACATACTGTCAATGTGATCGAACATGTTACAACATCAGAATCAACTAGTGTCTGGTAAGAGGTATTATGATGAGGTAAGAGCTTTCAGTAACTCAGAGCCGCCTTCTGAGATAACTGTTGTGGAAGGTGAACCATTGGCATTCTCGGTGCCGGGCAGCCAGGAACATGAACCAAGGAGAATATCGAACAACCGAGGTAGCCGGAACAACCTCATCATCATCAAACCATTTGAAACAAATCGTCACCTGTTCTTGTTAGAGGGACACTAGGTGGTTCTGGTTCTTTTACTAGTGCAGAACGGCTGCGTCCTGACTGTAAAGCAGTAAGTTCCGAGTTCTTGTACTTTTGGAACAGAGTCATTAGGTTGAGGTCGATTGCCTTAACTGGTTTGAACAGACGTCAATCCTTCGGTAGTTCATCGAAGGCAACATGAACGGTTTCCTGAATCTTGCGCGTTCTTTTGTTGTAGATTCGGTACGCCTTCTTGGTGGGTGCATAGCCAACAAAGATACCTATATCTGCTTTCGCCTTGAGTTTACCAACGTCATCGTAGTCATTGGTAGGATAGCACAGGGATCCAAACACTCGGAAGTATTGTAGATTAGGTTTCTTTCCCGTTCGGCAGTTCATGAATAGGTCTTTCCGTGAAGGCGTGTTATACAAGAGATCGATTAAAGAGTATAACACGTAAGGAGAATGGAGCAGTGGCTAACATCTTCATCCCCTAGGAACAGTGGATCTTTCGCAAAGATGAGCAATAGTACACAGCCCTCCATAAGAGTTTCGGTTTCCGTCCTTTCGACAACGTCTGTTCTCTGTTTGTGGAGACCGAGGTACGCTCGTTTCATGAGAAATACCAACACTCTCAAACCATTCGTCGAGTGTCCTTATTCACAAACTCCGTTCCATTATCTTTCTTACGAAGCGAACAGTAGCATTGAGGGCTCTTTGAGTCTTCACAATAAACTTCTCAATCACTTGAGGAGTTTCATCCTTTGTTCTAAGAAATCTTACCCATCCAAATCTGGTGTAATCATCCACTATCACCAATACAACTTCTTCCGTTTAATACTTTCTGTTCCATTGGTCCCGCGAGAAGGTCCATATGCAGTGTATGTAGAACTTCAGTATTGGTTTCTCCGCTTAGTGGAAGTGAATGCTTTCTTTCTTTTTGCTTTACCCATAGCGACAAGATGACACAATTGTCTTGTTATATTATAGCATGGGTAAACCTCTGACAAGATTAATTTCGAGCCAATTCGTGTCAAAAGATCCCGAACTTCAGATATTCAACCGTACGATCCCATAACCCATGACTTCGTTGAAGAGGCTTTTTGTGAGCAAGCAAACTGGTGAAGCTGACAACATATCATTCAGTTGAGGATGAGTACAGGTTGGTTTGTCCGTGAACCTTTGAGTAGATCCAGCCATATCCTATTTGCGGATGTGATCATGAATGCTGTCGAATGAGCAACTCTAAAACAAGTCACCTCCATCACAAACTGACCTAAAAAGCCGAGAATCAGGAGTCTTGAGTCCCTCAACATAGTAGACCTCGAGAGATGATAGTGTCGACCCAGTTTATAATACACCATAGCCCATTTGATCGCCTTGCATAAACAATCGTTGGCCAAATCCTCCACAGTAACAATAAACTTTTCCCAAAAGTTTATAAGCCTTTCACATCACCGGTCATAATGTCTTGATGCATCCAAATCCAGATATCCATAGAACAATTTGTCCTCACCTGCGATAACAACAAACATGTTTACGGTGAAAAGGATGTGCCTGAATGGTTCTGGTTATGTTAACAATCAAAAATAACCAAGATCCTTTTTTTTTTCGAACCTTCCCTTTCGCTCACTAAGTATATGTCAGTAAACCCTAGAGACCAAATTATTTGGGGCTAGAACTAGCACTCGGGGGTATTTCTATGGCATATCAGTACTTCCATTATCCTAGTTAAAGGATACTCCTCAAATTAATGAAAAGCTTCCAGTGGGCTTCCACTGAGGCTTGCTATTAGCAACAGGTTTGCTAATGGGTTTCCAGACTCTCTTAATGGGTTTCCATTCTTTCTTGGGTTGGCGTTTAAAACGCTTAGTCTGGTGGGGTTTAACATTCACAGAACCATCACACATAACCAAACAATCAGTATGATTAGCAATAACCAAAGATTTGTTACATGCAGCACAAACATTGTTCAACTTTGAAACAGAAACAGAATGTTTAACAAGCAAATTAGAATCAACACGATTCTTTTTATTCAAAGTCCTATGGTGGGCTTCTACTCTCCTTGCATTCGCACTCTTAACCGGCAAAGAACTATGATTCCGAGGGGCTCTCTTAGGCACAGTTTTGCTGGCTCCAGAGTGGGTTTTAACGCCTGTAAGACATAGGCACACACAACGTGTAGTTGTTGCTTCTTAGGATGCACTACTGGTTTTTTTTGGTTGGTTTGAGTGAAGGTCTGGGGGTTCACTAGAAAGTTACTTTGCCCTCTTCTTAGTAACGGGGTTGGTTTTGACCCAGTTAGCACGTTTTGGGTGGTTGAAATATAACTTAGAACCTAAGTGGTACATTTCCCTGAGCAAGGCACTTTGGGTGTCTCAGAGTTTAAGGTCCACTAAACTTGTTGTACAGTCACTTGCGCTTCAGCTTAGTATTTTAGCAGTGAAGGCACTAAGCTTTTTCATGTACGCAGTGAACGTGAGTGAGTATCCCTTGACAGTTCATCATACCTTCTTTTTCAACCTCAACACGTTTTCTACCTTAAGGCCGTCTAGCTGAATCCTAAGGGAGGTAATCGTATCTTTCAACTGAATTCTGTCAGTTTCTAATGCCTGTTGGTCACAACTACCTTCAGTGGAACCTACATTCAACACCTTCATGATGTTGATCTGAGCATCTAAATTCCTGATAGTGTCATCTTTCTTGAACTAGTTTGTCAAACTTGTTAATTTTCAAAAATTGTGCATTGGAAAGCACTAGAAGTGTCCTTTGCACACTGTTTATAGTTTTTGAAATTTAAGTTGTAAGCAAACATGATTCTGTTCGATGAAAGGCAAACACATTTTTTCAGATTCAAGTAATTACTGATCTCTGTTTTGAAATCTCAGCTACAAGTTCAAGAACTTAGTGTGTTCCCTATCGCATGCAGATCTAAGATCTTCGCAAAGGCAATTCGAACTAGGGGGCACAACAATATCGGAAGTAAGCACAATAGAGCAGATATCTTTTTCTAAACATTCAGCAATTAGGCAATCATTTCTGATCAAAAGATTTTTCTTCTCTATGGTCAGGTTCTTGTTATCAAGAACACATTGTTCATACTCCGCCTCCAAGTCATCAAAAATCTGTTCAAATTTCTCTTTGATTCTTGAAAAATGTATCATTAGCAGCTTGGATATGTTTTTTGAAAATGAGCGTAAAATGGATACCAAAAGTTGTTGTTCAACAAACTGTTTGCCCATAAATCTAGACACCAAATCTGAAACATAGTCAGTTTTTGTGTTGTTCTTTTCTTTATGATACCTACAAATTGATGAAAAACAAACAGCATTAACTTTTTGAAGACTAGTGATCTAGCCTGGCCAGAACTTGACTTGGAGGTCGACTTTTATGAGTAAAGGGAGTGACAGGACTATTTGGGTTACTAGTTTGACTAGCACGTTCATTGGCAGGAAGCCAATACGCCTGTTCACGGGACAGTTCCTGTTGAGGAACAAACATAAGAGCATTTAGCTTCTCCTCATAGAAGCCATCGCGGGTCGAGTACATCCCTAGGTTTTTCGTTCAACTTTTTCCATGCTAACAACTTGGTAAGACCAAGTAGACCTCTCACTTCCCATAATACTAACGGGTTTTTTCGGGGTGGGGGTGGGGGGGGGGGGGGGGTGAGTAGGATGCAAAAGGTACAGCATCATACAAAGCAGGTAAGCCAACGCTTGGGCCAAATAACCAGAGACCTCTGGGTTACGGATACCTAGGATGTCCCTTAGTGCAAGTCCATTCGTCGCCTTTTTAGGTTTCCTTTGAAAGCATGAGTGAAAGATACGATTACCTCCCTTAGGATTCAGCTAGATGGCCTTAAGGTAGAAAACGTGAGTTTGAAAAGAAGGTATGATGAACTGTCAAAGGCGAATACTCACTCACGTACTGCGTACACTGAAAAGCATAGTGGGGGGGGGGGGGGGGTGGGGGGGGGGGGGGGGGGGGGGGGGGGGGGGGGGGGGGGGGGGGGGGGGTGGGGGGGGGGGGGGGGGGGGGGGGGGGGGGGGGGGGGGGGGGGGGGGGGGGGGGGGGGGGGGGGGGGGGGCCTTCACTTCTAAAAATACTAAGCTGAAAGCCAAGGGACTGGTACAACAAGTAGTGGAACCTTCAACTCTGAGAACATCCCAAATGCTTGCTCCAGGAATGTACCAACTTAGTTCTAAGTATAATTCCACCACCCAAACGGCTAACTGGGTCAAACCAACCCCGTTACCTAGAAAGGCAATTAACATTCGTGAACCCCCCAGACCCTTCACTCAAACCAACTCAAAAACCAGTAGTGCAACCTAAGAAGCTAACTAACGTGTGTGTGCCTATGGTCTCCAGGAGAAAACCCACTTCTGGAGCAGCTAAAACTGTGCCTAAGAAGAGCCCCTCGGATCATAGTTCTTTGCCGGTTATGAGTGCGAATGCAAGGAGAGTATAAGCCCACCAAATGACTTGAATAAAAAGAATCGTGTTTGATATCTAATTTGCTTGATAAACATTCTTTATCTGTTTCAAGTTGAACAATGTTTGTGCTAGCATGTAACAAATCTTGGTTATTGCTAATCATATTGATTTGTTTTGGTTATGTGTGATGTTTTCTGTGAATGTTAAACCCCACCAGACTAAGCGTTTTAAACGCCAACCCAAGAAAGAATGGAAACCCATTAAGAGAGTCTGGAAACCCATTAGCAAACCTGTTGCTAATAGCAAGCCTCAGTGGAAGCCCACTGGAAGGCATTTCTCATTTATTTTGATGAGTATCCTTAACTAGATCAGAGAACGTACTGATATGCCAATAGAACTACCCCCGAGTGCTAGTCTAGCCCCCAAATAACGTAGGTCTCTAGGTTTACTGACCATAAACTTAGTGATCGAAAGGCAGGTTCCAAAGGGATCTCTGGTATTTTTGATTGTTAACTAACCAGAACCCTTCAGGGCATCCTATCACCGTAAATGTTTGTGTTATCGCAGGTAGTACAAATTGTTCTATGGTATCTGGATTCTGGATGCTCAAGACATATGACCGGTGATCGTGAAAGGCTTATAAACTTTGTGGAAAAGTTTATTGGTACTGTGAGATTTGGCAAGATGTATATGCAGCGATTCATTGGCATGGTTATTATAAACAGGGTGACACTAATCATCTCTCGAGTCTACTATGTGTAAGGACTCAAGCCACAACCTATTCTCGGTAGACAGTTTTGTGATGGGAGGTTTAGAAGTTTGCCATTCCGACAGCATTCATGTCACATCCTCAACTACGATATGGTGGATATACTCAAAGGTTCACGAACAACCAACCTTTCTCCATCTCACTGAATGATATGTTGTCAGCTTCACCATTTTGCTTGCTCACAAAGGCCCTTCAACGAAGTATGGTTATGGCATCGTCGTTGGAATCATCTGAATTTCGGGACTTTGAACGAATTGCTCGAAATAATCTTTGTCAGAGGTTTACCCATGCAAAAATATAAACAAAGACCCTTTGTGTCCATCTGTCAGCAGTAAATCATGAAGCACACATCCACTAAAGGGCGGAAAACACCAATACTGAAGTTCTCCATACACTGCATATGGACCTCTGCGACCAATGAGAACGGAAAGTATAACAAAAAGAAGTATGTTTTGGTGATAGTGGATGATTACACCAATTGGATGGGTAAAATATACTTAGATCAAAAGGATGAAACTCCTCAAGTGATGAGAAGTTTATTGTGAGACTCAAAGAGCCCTCAATTCTACTTGTACGCTTCGTAAAACAGATAATGGAACGGAGTTTGTAATAAGACTCAGACGATGGTTTGAGAGTGTAGTATTTTCTCATGAAACGAGCGTACCTCGTCTCCACAACAAACGACGTGTACGAAAGACGGAACCGAACTCTTATGGAGGCTGCTCGTAACTATGCTCATCTTTGCGAAAGCTTCCACTGTTTTCCTAGGGCTTAAGCGTATCCACTGCGTGTTATACTCTTAATCGATCTCTTGTATACACGCTTCATCTGAAAGACCTATTATGAACTGCTGAAGGGAAAGAAACCTAATCTACAATACTTCCGAGTGTTTGGATCTCTGTGCTATCCTACCAATGACTACGATGACGTTGGTAAACTCAAGGCGAAAGCAGATATAGGTATCTTTGTTGGCTATGCACCCACCAAGAAGGCGTACCGAATCTACAACAAAAGAACGCGCAAGATTCAGGAAACCGTTCATGTTGCCTTCGATGAACTTACCGAAGGATTGACGTCTGTTCAAACCAGTTCAGGCCTCGCACCTCAACCAATGACTTCTGTACCAAACAGTACAGAACTTGAACTTACTGCTTTACAGTCAGGACGCAGCCGTTCTGCACTAGTAAAAGATCCAGAACCACCTAGTGTCCCTCCTACAAAGAAACAGGTAGACGATTTGTTTCAATGGTTTGATGATGATGAGGTTGTTCCGATACCTCCGGTTGTTCCGATATCTCCGGTTCATGTTCCTGCTGCCCCGGCACCCGAGAATGCCAATGGTTCACCTTCCACAACAGTTATCTCAGAAGGCGCTCCTGCAGTTACTGAAAGCCTCTTACCTCATCAAATACCTCTACCAGACACTAGTGATTCTGATGTTGAAACACTGTTCGAATCACATTGACAGTAATGTGGCTTGACACCTATAATGCTCTTGAAACCGGTTCAGAAGCATCTTCATCCAACTCTGTCAATATCGATGTTACTCCTAACAACCAATTACCTCACGTGCAAAAATGGACTCAAGCACATCCGCTTGAAAACATTATTGGGGATAAAGACCGACCCGTCTCTACCAGGAAACAGCTCGAAACTGACGCAATGTGGTGCTTCTTCAATGAATTCTTACTCATGTTGACAAAGACTTACAAGCAAGCTTAGAGCACTCGTGCTGGATTGAGGCTATGCAGGAAGAAATTCATGAGTTTTGAACGTCTAGATGTTAGGATATTGTTACTCCATCCAGATAATATTTTATCATCCCCTCAAATGGATTTTTCAAAATTAGTTGGATGAATATGGAGACGTCTGAAAAACAAAGCTTGGTTATTGCGAAAGGAAATCGTCAGAAGCTGGTATTGATTTTGAGGAATCCATTTTGCACCGTTTGCTAGATTAGAAGCGATCGGATCTCATTGCTTACGCATGCAAGTAGAAACAGAGGTCATCTTCCAGATGGACGTGAAAACCGCCTTCCTCAACGGCGAACTGAATGAAGTTGTCTATGTTAGTCAACCAGAAGGATTTGTAGATCCAGAGCATCCATCGCATGTGTACCGACTCAAGAAAGCTCTCTATGGGCTTAAACAAGCTCCACGTGCGTGGTATGACAAGCTATCAGCGTTTCTAATCAAGTCAGGATTTACAAAAGGCGTGGTCGATCCTACACTCTTCATGAGAAAAGCAGGCAAACATCTTCTACTGGTACAAATTATGTTATATGATATTATCTGATTGCCTCTACTAACCCTAAAGCCATGCAAATTCTTTGCAATTAAAATTGAACTCAACTTTCAAGATGTCGATGATGGGTACAAATGTCATTCTTTTTAGGATTTGCAAGTTTCTCAAAATCCCAGAAGCCTCTTTATATCAAGCCAATCCAAATATGCTCAGGAAATCCTTGAAAAGTTTGGTTTTGCTCATGCACACCTCATATGACTCTCCAATGGCGGAGCGTCCCAACCTGATGAAGAAAGGGAGAAAGCTAATTGATCCAACATGATTTCGTGGTATGGGTTGGCTCCTTATGATATCTTAGTGCTCAAGACCTGATAAGACTTTGCTGTTTAGTATGTGTGCACGATACCAGGCTAAGCCTACTGAAATTGCACCTTACGCTATAAGAGCGTGATTCTTTCGATACTAAAATGAACCATTTACGATGGGTCTGTGGTATCCGAAGGACTCCGGCTTTGAACTAAAAGCTTTTGCAGATGCAGACTAGCAGGATGTTCATGACGACACGGAGAATACTTTCCGGTTCAGCTCAATTTCTTGGACATCGGCTTGTTAGCTGGTCATCCAAAAAGCAAAAAAGTACTGCCATCTCCACAACGAAAGCTGAATACATTGCCCTATCAGGATGCTGTGGCTCAAATCCTCTGGATGCGTTCTTAACTCCGAGACTATGGATTTGCGTCAACAAAAATTCCGATGTATGTTGACAATCAAAGTGCTATTGCTCTAATGCTGTAATAGTGTTCAACACTCGCCGCCCCAAGCACATTGATATTCGTCATCACTACATCAAAGAGAGTGAAAGGAAAGTTGTTGAGTTTATATTCGTGGAGACAAAATACCAACTGCTGACATTTAACGAGGCATTACCGAGAGAGAGCTTCGCCATACTACTCCCACTGCTTGGAGTTAAACAAATGTGTCACCAGAAGACTCTGCAGGAACAACAGATGATCTGTCTCCGAGTGAACCAAGTGTTTCACAATTGTATCCTGTATATTGTAAAAAAAAAAAAAAAATTCAGCTTAGTGTAGTATGGCTTGCAGTTATTTCCGACTGTAACCCGGTCTTAACCCAAAGATTTAGTGTACGTTTTCAGTGCATTATTTCTTCCACAGACAAGAAGTTGTCTAAGACCCGAACCATTTTTCTCATAAACAACTTGTTTTATCAAACATGTTCGGGTTAACCAAATCAAACATTGACACGGGTCATTGTTTGAGGGGGAGAATCAGGTATACTAACAGTTGTTGCAGGTCAAAAGGACGTACTGTTGCTGATTCTATTGCTGAAAGATTGACACGACCAACCGCTTACAAGTTCAAGACAGATTGCAGTATCATTCCTGTCTGTGTATTCTAAAGGTCTTGTTTCAATTGCTCACTTGATATTTGTGCTATTTCACCTCACCTCATACGTTGAGGGGGAGATTGATACATTTTAAGTCCATTCTAGATCAAAACCTTTCACAAGTTTCATACTTTTGATCGGGGGAGAAAATGTGACCTTAAACATGTAAAACGGATTTAATATAATGACGATTGATTCTAAAAATGCAAGTCCTATCCATGCAAGTGCTAAACATCTTTCGATTATTCGACGCACATGTGTAAGGGGGAGCATAAGTGTTTAATATGAACCAAAAATGTCAGGTACCAAAAGGTTGTTGTATACACAAGTATCTTGATAAATGACAAAGAAAATCTTTGTCTCATGTTCGTGAAAGTGATCGTTATGGAATGCAGAGGAAAGAGATGTTGATACCACCAGGTATTCGATGAACGCTCATGCTGGTCTTTGGACTGCGCCCACTAGTGAAGTGGATTTTCATAACAAGTACTTACAATTCTGGATTTCCAAGGCACTTCATAACTTTCAGGATATATCTCAAAACATCAACAGAAGCATTCTGATTTAAACTTTCGTTTGTGCCCCAAACAAATTTTATAAGCACATCGAATGTTTTTCAAATCATTTTTGCCACAGGCCTTCTACAGTACTTAATTGTATTAAGAAGTAAAACGCTGAAAAAGGAATTATACGGTATAGTCAGCATATAGTAACTGTACTGACTCACTCCTTTTACCATCTATAGTAGAAATAGTCCTTTATAGTGTGCTTAGTCCTTCGGACATCTGGTCTAGAGAACGGCGAACATTAGGGAATCTGATACTTAGGTATTAGAGGAACTAGCTTGTCACGTGCCGGAAAACCTGTCAAGAAGGTTCTTTTAATGAATCTATCTGATCACAGGTGCAGTATTCATACTGTAATCATTGATCCTCACGGAATCAGAGGTTAATGTAACCGACCAGATTGAGTATCGTCTATACTCGTCCCTTCAAATAAAAAACCTTTGTGTGTTCACAAAATGAATTATCTATAACACATAAGTGATTTACATAACAAAATGTTTTTGTTGGTGACTAAATTGTTCTATCATAGCGAATGACGACTCAAAGTATCCGATGAAAGACATGCTCATATCCTTACTCACATATCTGAAGAAATCAAGAAAGTTTACATACAAAGCTTCGCACAAACTCTGAAAATCAATGTCTTCTTCAAATGCAAAATGTTATGGAGATTAGAAGAAGATAAATCATCAAAGCTTTCCAAAAATTTCCAACAGAAATGAGCATGTGAGACTAAAAGATCAGCGTATACAAAGTCAAAGTGAAAGAATATCACAAAGTAATTCAGAGAAGTTAAAGCTTAAACAGACAAAGATCAAGATACAATTCCATCATACAAGTTCTGAAGATCATGATCAAGGTGTTAACGTTTGAATTACCAAAGCACAACAAGTGAAGTACCCTATCAACAACGAGCTAAAGAGACAAGCACGAGTGAGCTAACTTCTCATGACCTCATCTAGGGGGAGATTGTTAGGTTCACATAAATGGAACCCGAACAAAGAAGCTTCGGTCACTCGAAGATTCAAGACAAAAGTCTAAGCTCAGAAAGACAATGTAATAATTAATGGAATATTAGTGTAAACGGGCCAAGATGTAAAAAAGCCCAAAAAGACACCCTCAAAGGCAAATCCCTAGTTAGTATAAATACCCTAGTTTTTAGTCAAAATTAGGTTACTTCTCCATAATATTTTTTTTCATCTTTAGAGTTTGTAGCAACTCTTGTTTCTTTCAATCAAAAGTTCTTTAATGTTTAATCTTCTTGCCATTGAACTTGAGCTTAATTCCAAGAATGATCTAGGGAATCCACAAACATGTAGTGTTTTAGCTATGTTAAGTTGTATTTAGGTTCGGTACATTTAAGACCCGCTAATATAATTAGCATCAACAATTTGAAATCAACATTCAGCAGTGGCGTAGTGGTAAAAGAAATGTGATTCTCATCCGTAACATATGAGCTGTCTCAAATTCATTTATTACTTGGTGGCAGGCGCAAACAACGTCGATATTGCCAAAATTCAGTTAGATAATAATGATGCGTTCAAACAAATCCGATTCAAAATTTTAATTATACTTATCAAATTAATATAGTTATTAGACTCTGATATTTTAGGTGACTATGCAATATGAAACAAAAATATTACATAAACATTAGAGTTAATTGCATAAATACATCTGATGGTCGTTCAGATTTAACGAAATGATCACCCTCAAACTTTTTTTGTAACAAAATGGTCCTTATATGGTTGTGAAACATAACGGGCCAACTTCAACCCGTCTGTTAAAACGGGTCAATTCGGATCATATTTCATTTTTTGAATCATCTTGGTATCTCAATGTCATAATTAATATCTTTCCCAAAATTTGTTCTATAATCTTTAGTTGATGTTCCTGCTTCACTAATAAACGCCGAGCTATTGAAACGATCTGATCTTTCTGTGAACATCCAATCTTTTCCCAAGTTCTTTTCAAGGTATTTTTTGTCTATTACCTTAGCATGCTCGTATCGTGCATTACGTCTTTTTTCTTATCGATGCAATACGTCCTATCAACCAACCAAACATTATTAATAATGGTTAATAAAATTATTATATTACATCATTTATTCATTACGCGCTTATTTCAATCATTTAATAATATTTCAATAACATTCTACAACGAACCCATCTTACATAAAGCATCAAAAAACGTGGGTGGTTTATAATGAAAAAAAAAAATAAAATAGATGAAAATGCCATTTACATTATTTTAATATTAAAGGTGAAAATGTAAAAGTAAACAAAAGGGCGAATGGAAAACTACTTATAAATGTGTAGATAGCTTGCATATGACGTCATCAAATGTTAATGCATTTCCAAAAAACATGACCTCATTTATTAGTTTCACAACCTTTTTCTTAACAAACCTTATCAAAAATTAAAATAAGGATGTGCAATCTTGACTGTTGATACAAAAGTTGGACGATCCTTGATTAGGTCCGAATTAGGTGTAATACAGATCTGTTAGGCTCCGGTTCCTGTATCAATTAACTCTTGATGTATGAGACCTGCGCACTAAGAAAACAAAGCACCGTTAGGCTTACCGTGGGATTGTCTCCCACGATTATCCTCCGGCGTGAGAGTAAGTAATCGATTTAGGGTTTTAGTAGAAAATTAGGGTTATGAGAGCATACCTTGGATGAGAGCCTAGGTGCCCCTTATATTCTCACCAAACCCTAATGGGCTTTGTTCCATTAATTAGGTGAATAACCGAGAGGTCTCACCGTTATTTAGTAACTTGTGGGCCCACCTCATGATTATGACTCGTTCGTAACGGGTGTTCTAGATACCTGCGCACGTGTGCGCTAGTTGGGCCTCATGGGCCTAAATCCTCGTCGTGATAGCCCATATGTCATGGGCTTCCCCATAGGCAGTACCATTTGGGCCTTGGAAGCCCGTATTGATGTCGCTATGGCCCATTCATCATGGGCCTGGGTATAAGTACTATTCGTGGGTCGGGTGCATGACCCGAGGTTGGACTATACGTCATCACACACATATATAAATACATAAACTTTTCATCTTTGATCAAAAACTCTTGAAGATTTGTTGAAGGTTTGATCATTTGTATCATTCGGGTATTTGTTA
>BQNB010128939.1:0-13205 GCA_026074375.1 Tanacetum coccineum
AGGAGGTTTATACTAGTACTTAGCAAGATCCTTGAGGATTTCTAGGTGATTTGGTCCCAATATTCGGCTATAGTGGGTTGTGTACACAAAATTGATTTAATTTTTGTGTTAAGGTTTTAAAAGTGGGTATTGGTTTGAGTCTAGGTAAGTCTAGGTATTTCTGAGGTGTGTCCAAATATATTTTATTGCGAAACGTAAACCTTTTACGTGACCAATAAAAAAATAAACTACGCAAAGTTAATAATTATCTTCCTAATAATTATATAACACTTGGTTGATGTAAACCTTAATTTATTTGATGACCGTTTACATTACATGATTATTTCTGGTCTACGCGATTTAGCTTAAAAGTTAAATTAAAAGTAAACGCATATTGAACCAAAATAAATAGTGACGAATAATAGGAGTCGCAAAATGACCTGAAATTGAGAAATGTTACACACATATCATCACAAGTATGACAAAGCAACATGATTAGGAGAAGCAATCTAAGGAGTAGTGCATGATTAAGAAAATACATTCGTTTATCATATAGTTATCACCAAAGTATTTTAGATTATAATTTACTTTACTTAGATAAAACAAACCAACCTCTCAAACAATATGATTTTACCTGCTTTCTATAAAATAAACAATACAAAAAGAATCTTCTCTCAACCTCGTAGACCTCTGTTAGATTCTGTTCGAGCATTCCCAACCTATTCCCCTAGAGAACGATAACATCCCCCGAGTCTTGCCTATACTGCACTGCAATGATTAGGTGCACTGCCTAGGGAGTTGTAAAACTTATTGAAGTCTAACGACGACCGCATCAAGTTTCTGGCGACGCTGAGTGGGGAATAGTTAGGTTTTGACCATTTTTTAACTTAGGTCTACTCGCTTGATTCCTATCAAGTGAGAATTTTATTTTCGGTATATTAGCTTTCTCGTAGTTTATCTTTTCTTTGTTTTATTTGTTTTATAAATTTTTTCGTTGACCTCCATGGGAGACGAAAATCCTATTCGTACTCTCGGAGATTGCTCCAAACCTATCCACGAGAGTTATAGGAACACAATTGAGCTCCCCGGAGGGAATAGCGTGGTGCCTCTTCGATCTGACACCATCCGGTTGGTGCAAAACAGATGCTCATTCTACGGACTTCGGTCCGAGGATCCAAACCAACATCTCAAGGATTTCTTAAAACTTATGGACTCACTCGACCTTGATGTTGCAAATGAGGAAAGAACGCGCCTATGTTTATTTCAATTTCCCTTTGCGATCAAGCTAGCAATTGGCTTGAACATCTTCTAGCAAGATCCAGCTCCACATGGGAGGATCTTACTACTCGTTTCCTGATGAGGTGTCATTTTATACACTTTTTCGAGGTCGTTTAACCCCTAATATCATGTGTTTATGCCCAAAATAGGTACTTAATCTTTCCTTTTCAGGTATTTCTCATTTGGATGAATTACACGTGACTTGGGCTCATTTGAAGAAGAAGCATACGAGATTACGAACCAACATCAAGACTCTTGAAGATTTGGCATACAGAGCCTGGAGACGGCGTTACATTTCATACACGATGCCGTCACACTTCATCTAGTGATGGCGTCACATATTTTAAGACGGCGTCAGCCCGCACCGACTCAAACGCAGATCTAGAAGACTCATCTTACGATGGCGTCATGATTAAAACGCGACGCCATCGCGTCGATTTTCTTATATATACAAACTCGAATTTAGGGTTTTCAGTGTGTAACATTAGAATAAAAAGAGGGTACGAACCTTAGTTTGTTTAGCAGCTGTAGGAGACGATTTTAGGGCATAAAACCCCTATTGTAACTCTTCCAATTCATGTTTTAATCAAGTAAGATTTACTTAATCATTCAATATGTCTATGTGTTGTTTGATTTATTGTTCTTTCTTTATTCTTAACATGTTCGGCTAAGCCTATTATTGTGTTTATTTATGATTGTATGAAACCTAGAATATAGATCTTAGTGGTGTTGCCTCTTGAGATGGATGTGCACGTTAGGCTTTAGAAAACCAGCTTTTTGTCAATAATTGCTGTTGATATGTCTAGGGAAACGTGATTGTGTAGAAAGGATACCATCGGGTAACAGTCTTCATACTACCTTGCATGTGCGTTGCTCTAGCGGCATACTAAGTAGACGGCGGGTTCATGTAATTCATTCATGCTTTAGGAAATAGTTACATAGATCATCACAAGTGTGATAAGGCAACAACATCAAGAGAGGCAATCTAGGGAGTAATACATGATTAAATAGACACAATCTTTTATCTTATTGTTATCACCATTAGTTGAGATTATTTTTTAGTTTAATTAGCTGAAACCAAACCACTCTCTCTAATATATGATTTTACCTGCTTTCATAAAATATAAAAATACAAAAAGAATCTTCCTTCAACCCTTAGAATTCTGTTAGACCGTGATCAAGCCTTCCCAACCTATTCCTCTAGTAAACGATAAACAACCCCGAGTCTTGCCCATACTACACTACAATGATTAGGTGCACTACCTAGGGAGTTGTAAAACTTCTCGTGTAGAAGTCCTACGCCAACCGCACATCAAGTTTTTGGCTCCGCCGCCTGGGGAATAGTTAGGTTTTTATCATAGTTTAGCTTAGTCCTACTTGCTTAAATCCTTTCAAGTAAGAATTTAATTCCCACACATTAGCTTTCTTGTAGTTTATCTTTTCTTTGTGTTATCTGTTTCGTAACCCATTCTCATCAACCACCATAGGAGACGAGAATCCTATCCGTACTCTAGTCTATCTTTTCTTCGTATTATTTGTTTCATAACCCATTCTCGTCAACCACCATGGGAGACGAGAATCCTATCTGTACTCTAGGAGACTACTCCAAACCTAGCCACGAGGGCTACAGGAATATCATCAAGCTCCTCATAGGGAACAACATGGTACCTATTCAATCCGACACCATCCAGTTGGTGCAAAACGGATGCCCATTCCATGGACTTCGGTCTGAGAATCCAAACCAACACCTTAAGGATTTCCTTAAACTTGTGGACTCACTTGACCTTGACGGTGAAAATAAGGAAAGAACAAGCCTGCGTTTATTTCAATTTTCCCTTGGCAATCAAGCTAGCAATTGGCTTGAACGCCTTCCAGCAGGATCCATCACCACATGGGAGGATCTTACTACCCGATTCCTTGCTTAATTCTTTCCACCAGGAAGGACCGCAAAACTCCGCAATGATATCCTGATGTTCCAACAACATCATGGAGAATCTTTATCTGAAGCATGGACTCGTTTCAAGGACTGACTCCAAGAAGTCCCTCATCATGGCATAGACCTTTGGCTCAAAGTCTAAATTTTTTATGACCATGTCAATCCCGTCAAAAGATGAACCATTGACCAGTCTGCCGGTGGTAAGCTTCGTGACCTAAACGCCGAAGAATCCTAGGCATTATTAGAGGACCTCGCATTCTATTGCAACGAAAGTTGGAACGACCCAAGGGATTTTGCTAAGCCGGTTAAGGCAATCACTTTGCCTCAAGATGTCCCGAGTACATTCGACCGCCATTTAATCGAGCTCGAAAATCAAGTCCAACGCTTGATGGAAGCTCATCTTGCTCCGATACAACCTACCCAAGTGAACAAAATCACTACCTCATGTGAGATCTGCAGTGGTCCCCATGCTACTCAGTATTGAATGGAAGATCCCAAACAAACCTTTGTTGAATACGCA
Organism: Tanacetum coccineum; assembly: GCA_026074375.1. Classification (NCBI taxonomy): domain Eukaryota; kingdom Viridiplantae; phylum Streptophyta; class Magnoliopsida; order Asterales; family Asteraceae; genus Tanacetum; species Tanacetum coccineum. The sequence continues at coordinate 3,714 of BQNB010128939.1, forward strand.
TCCTCGCATACCGATGAAGCGGGAGGTAAGTGGTATACTTTTAAGCCCGAGCAAAACAATCTTGGTGACACCTACAATACATCATGGAGAAGTCACCCAAACCTTAGGTGGAGACAACCTTAAAAATCTCAAAATAATTTTTCAAACCCACCTAACCGGTTCCAATCCAACGGTTCAAACTAAAACCGTTCTTTCAATAACAATCCTCGAAGCTTTAACAATCAATCAAACCTTAAAGGATTGGTGTCTAACTTCATGGCATCTCAAGACGCTAGACTATCCAAGTTTGAAACCGATTTCAAACAACAGCAAAGCGAGATGACCAACAAAATAGACACTGTGTTGAAGGCCATCACTGATCAAATAGCGAGCACATTACCTAGCAATACGGTTAAGAACCCGAAATTGAGTACTTCCCCAGTTTTGTCTGCTCGTTTTACACAACTCAAGACACGCAATGTCAATCATGTCCATGGCCTCAATCAACTGCCATATAATCCACCTCTAGCAAGCATGAAGGATCTAGTTAATAGACCTGACAGAAAGGACAGAAGAAGTTGGCAACCTAGGAAAACACTAACTCTAAAACAGACCTCCCATTTAACCTGATCCATTAGCTTCCATCGCCACAGTACATGTACAAAAGCTAAACTCGATGCTTGAATCACACGGATTGGTTCCTCAATCCTCAAACAGAAAATTTGTCTACTCTAAAGGGGATGATGGTGAAGTAATGTTCATTGAGATCATACGAGATGATGATGAACCTCGAAAGGAGGGTCCTAATGAAGGCGAAGGGGCAGCGACAGAAGAACCGACAGTGAAATTCTTCGACACTCGTCCTGTACTTGTAGATGAGCTTCCATACCATAGGTACCTAATGAGTGGCCCAATCCCCTCAATATTTCTAAGGAACCCCATCATCATGGAATGATGCCCCTCCAACCTTAAGATACCATGCAACATTGGGCATGTACATATCGAAAAAGCTTACATCGACCATAACTCCCCCTTAATATCATGACCCGAATGATGTATAATTGGATCATGAGGAGAAAACTTAACCCTAGGGAAAATGCGAAGGGAGGAATTAGTAATTTCACAGGAAGGAACAAAGGGATGCATGTCTTCGTAGGAAACTTCACCTATGTTGTAGACTTCATGATAGTCGAGGATATTAGCTCGATCATAGACCCTAGGTTGTCACAAGTAGTACTAGGGATGCCTTTTATTGAAATATCCAACATGACTCACGACCTACCAGAAGGAGTAGTTAGGTTCACCAACGAAAACGATGAAGTTGCCTATAAAATGCCCTATAAGATAGAACAATACAACTCATTGTTGAACCTAGAAAAGGAACACACAAAATCGATCTACCTTAAGAACGAGGAGGATAAGAGAAGAGGAGTTGACTATGTAATGAATAAGATATTAGGGTTCTACTAGGAATGTTTAGATTTAGGCCCTGAATATGCAACTGGAGTGGATGACGAAGGATAAGTCACGTGAGAACGTATGACTTCGAGTCTAGCTACAAGACTCGTAAAATAAAGAAAAGCGCTTTTTGGGAGGCAACCCAATATTTAATTTTCCCGCACATTAGGAGTGTCCTGTGTTTTAATCTTTTCATTTTATTCTATCATGTTCGAACTCTATCTTGTAATCATGCTTTATTTGTTTGTAACTTCGTCTTATTTGCAATCAAAGGTATTTTGCAACAATAAGTGTAGGGGAATTTATCCGGTTTTTAGAACCAAGTTCAAACATGTTAAATAAATTGTTTAGATTAATTCGCGTCAGTTTCGAGTCATATGAGTAAATTGTCAAATCTCAGGTTTTATGCAGCTATTTGTACAGGAACTAACTTATGGAATCAAGTGCAGGAAATTTTTCATCAAAAACAAAAATTTCATTTTCACAGAATGTGGAGACGGCGTCACGGTTTTACACGCGACGCCCTCACCACGAAACCTGTGACGGCGTCAAGATTTTCCTGATGGCATCAAACGCCCAGGTCCAGAAACTTAAAGTTTTTAATTATTTTTGAAAATAAAACTTGCATAACATTTAAAATATGCACTCTTCTGTTATAAACCTGCAAAACCAACGAGTTTGATAATTCTCTCATCCTATCTTTACTGCTTGATCGAGTCAACCTTAATCTCATAATTGTATATTTGTAAATCGCACATTTTATGCTTGGTATAGTTGTCTTTGTCTTTGATTACAAGTTATATTTGAGAGAGAGCTTGGAAGTTCTTAGGAAGTTTCAATAGACGATTCTTGGAGGACGATTTAATCAGTTATCGCATGTTTCTTCTCCATTATTGAGCAAACCAGGGGAGTACTAGTTTCTTTTCCCTTTAATTCTTTTTTACGGGTACTTCTATAAAACATTGGGGACAATGTTCAACTTAAGTGTAGGGGGAAATAAGCCTTAGAAACTATTCTTTCGTTTGCCATTTGCTTTGTCCTTAAAATGATGGGTAATATATCAAAACATAGCATAAGAGGTAATTTTTACCCAAATTTAAATTTTTTTATGACACATACCAACGAAAACCGAGTATTAATAGCGTCTCATGGATAGGAATGTATATGACTAGCATAAAAACCCTCAGAATTCCACCCAAAAATGCGAGGTTCGCCTTTAGATCTTTAGGAATTCGGGTATCTATTATTGATACCCAAGATAGTTTATACCTTTAGCTTTCTCGAGTTAAGGAGTGAGCAGTCATATGTGTTTATTCTGTTGTTACAGATGTGTACATGTGGTCTTTGTCGCCTTTTCTGGAGCATTGAGATCAGTATTAAATTATATGAGTGTACTGGTAGTATATTAAATTCTAGAACTTGTTTTTGTAATGCATCCCGAGACCGCATAGTAAGTATTAGGATTTGCTTAATAAAAGGCATTAAGATTAACCCATGTTTTAAACCTGTAATTGTTATGATGGTCACACCGATCATATAACTATCCCACACCTCCTTTCTGCATCCAATTTTAGTGCATGATTACCCCTAGTACAACCCCGAGCCTATTCTTTTTATTGGTTCTCGTATTTTTTTGGTTTTTATAGTCCGGACTATTAATGAAGAGCATTGTCACCCTTAAACCAATCGTTACACCCAAATTGCCTTAGCCTACCTTGTATGTACTCGATTTTAGTACATTATTGTTTTAACCCAAGTTAATTATTTGAGTACACGGTTGTTAAGTCCTTATCCTTGTAAATACTTTTTTGGGATGATTGGGATTAATGGGAGTATTTATTTCGTAGAATAATGGGGAAGAAAAGTTAAGTCAATACCCCCATATATTTTTTAGATGATCTCCATGTTATTTTGATCCAACTCAAATCAGGTCATTAGTTAGATTGTAAATATCGAGCATGTAAAAGCTCAAGTGTAGGGGTACGTGTTATAAACCCCAAGTGATGTATTATGTTATTCAAAAAAAAGAAAAAAAGAGAAAAAAATAGAAAAGAAAAAGAAAGAGATTCATGTAGAGTTATGTAGAGTTTGTATATCTTCGTCCAAGGCTTGGCTTAGCAACCAAACCAGCGTGTATTCGTGTAAATAATTAGCTAACCCTTCTACTCCAAATTCACCCAAAGACACCCAAATGTATCCTATTCATTTCCGTTTCCATTATATGTTATCTTACACCTACACCCCACAACCCTTTGAAAGACCACTTAGATAGTAATGTATAATGCTTGCGCCTAGCGGTGGAGGTTTGATCCTTTACCAAGCCTATGGTTAATTTTATTGGTAAGACGTGCTAGTAATGAGTGTTGATTTCGTTTCCCGCTTCTTTGGTGTGTGGTGAATTTATTATACACCCGAGTGAAAGAGAGAATCCCAAACACTTATGTGAGGTGCTAGTATATACTTTCTGTGCTTTTAATTACGAGGTCTAGAAGGTTATGTTGTAAAATACTTTTAAAGAGTTGGTAAAATGACCCCTTATATTGTTATTGTCTAGATAGAAAAGCCCATTTTCTTGAGGACAAGCAAATCCCAAGTGTAGGGGTATTTGATGAGGTGTCATTTTATACACTTTTTTAGGGCCGTTTAACCCTTTAAATCGTGTGTTTATGCCTAAAATAGGTACTTAATCGTTCCTTTTCAGGTATTTTGCATTTGGAAGGAATTTGGAAGAAATACACGTGACTTGGGCTCATTTGGAGAAGAACGGACAAGACTACGACCTACACCTACATTGCTGAAGAAATTTCTCCTCAGAAGCTGGGAGACGGCGTCACAGATTTCACACGTAACGCCAGTCACCAGATCCTATACGATCGGGTACAAAGATTTATAGCGACGGCGTCAGTCCCGCACGATGCACGCCCAAGATCTAGAAATATTCATTTCATGACGGCGAACATGATTAAAATGCGACGCCGTCGCAGCGATGTTTCCTTTTATATACATCCCTGAAAATTAGGGTTTTAAGTCGTGTACTTTAGAGTATAATAAAGGGGAAGATCCTAGTTCGTTTTAGCAGCTATTAGGGACGTTTTTAGGGCTCAAAACCTATTGTACTTCCTTCAATTCATGTTTTAATCAAGTAAGATTATCTTAATCATTCAATATGTCTATGTGTTGTTTGATTCCATCTATATGTTCTTGCTTTCATTATAAACATGCTTTGCTTAAACCTTCTATTGTGTTATATTTATATTGTATGAAACCTAGAGATGTAGATTTAGTGGTGTGATTGCTTTTGTGATGATATAATGCATGTTGGTTCTTAGGATAAAAACTAAATTTTGTCTATATTACTGTGGATTTGTCTAGGGGAAACAAGATTGTGTAGAAGGATACCATCGGGTAACACGTCTTCATGCTACGCATTGCCTACTTTATCTGTTGAGTCCACTCTGAATATAGCTCAAATGCATCTTAATATTCTCTTAGGGGCCTTGTAATAGTTTCATACTACCATTTACTTGTTCGTAGGCCTTTAAACTGGAATATTAAATAGGCCATGCGGGTTCGTGTAATTCGTACATGACTTATGAAATAATTACATAGATCATCACAAGTTTGACAAAGCAACAACACTAGGAGAAGCAATCTAGGGAGTAATACATGATTAAATAAACATAGTCTTTTATTATACTGGATACCAAGTAGCTTAATTAATATTTAGTTTATTAGCTAAAACTCCAACCACCTCTCCAAGTATTTGTTTTACCTGCTTTCATTAAAAATATAAAAATAAAAATTATCTTGTCTTATAGAACCTGTGAATTCTGGTTAGACCTTGATCAAGCCTTCCCAACCTATTCCCCGAGTGAACGATAACTGTAGAATTCTAGTAATCTTATGATCAAACCAAGAACAAGAGTGAGATGTGGGTTGTGATGTTAGAGATAGAGAATGGATGGAATGGATGAAGTGTATTATGATGAAATGTTACAAAATGGAACAACCAACCCCTCTCCAAGGCTAGGAGAGGGTTTATATACTTCCTATAGGCCGGCCCATGGGCTATGATGGGCTTCCCATGGGTCTTGGGCCAGACTAGATTACTAATCTAATCATTACATAAACTACGAGCTAAGACTATTACAACTTGGAAGTGACCGACACTTTTTGTGTTTCCAACAATCTCCCCCTAAGGGAGGTCACTCCAATTTACAAAAAGCATACTATGCTTCATCTCTACTCTTTAGCTCGTACTCTTGACTTTCTATTGTAAATATGTTGTAGTGATCATTGATTTCTGGATTGAGCTTATTCCTTGAACTTGTATTTGACATTGTGATCTTGAGCAACTTGAGATCATCGACCAAGCATAATCTCTTTGCCATCTTGAAACTTTGCCATCTTGTGAACTTGCGACTTCTGGACCGACATGCTCATACCTTTCTTGATTTGTTGATTTGGAAAGCTTTAATGCTGCATCTTTCTTGAAATTCTTTAACTTTAACACTTCGTCACTTCGAGAAAGATGTTCGGTATCAGAGTGACGGAAACTTCTTTGAAATTCTTTGACTTTAATACTTCGTCACTTCAAGAAAGACGTACGGTATCAGAGTAGCGGAAGTCTTGAAACATGTACTTGAGCTTTCATGATGTCTTTATGTTTTGTCGGTCCGGGTATGTGCATGTGGCATATGGATCTTGTGAGTCAGGCTGGAATCAGGAACCTCCACTCACCATCTTTAAATAGCCATGCTTAAATAAAAGGTTAGCATTAAAGTCTAGGGGGACGATTATGGCTTCTGTCATTCGCCCGGGTTTGGTTGAGTAAACCTCAAATTCGTGAGCGATCGACCTGTGTTAGATAGATTCAATTTAAAAAAGAATCTTCTTGACAGGATTTCACAGTGTAGTATGTAATCTTTCTAACACTTAAGTATTAGACGCTCATTCATACTCAGCATGTTTCATTATCGATACGTCTCAAAGATAGACACACGGATAAGAGTGAACCAAGTGAGTGTACTATCCTCATCGATTGTATAGAAAATTGATTGAGATATCAATTCGGTGGTATCACTGCAAAATTGTTTTTGTGACACACCGCGGAGTGTTAATCTTTTCAAAAAATTATTAACAACCGTTGATCCGATTTCCTGGAACAAGTTTGATTCTTATAGAATCGCACCAATCGTTCTTTCCAGTTGTACAAGTTTGATTCATAAAGAATCGCACAAGTTAACTACTGAGTTTGTTTGGATGTTGGCTCATGCAGGGATTTCCATTTCATTGTGAATAACTTAAGTATCACTCGGATGTTCGTAGCAAAACACAGGATCTTGCGTAGGGCTTAATGATAATACTTGATACTTCACAGTGTGTGAGATACATTGATTAAAATTATGACAAGTGTCCTAATCGAGATTAATGGATTGATCTCTTTTGGCTCTAGACTCATAGTGCACTTGTTAATTTAGTGATCGGAGGCTGGAGCTGAGGTGCCCACATTTTCGAATATCAACTAACTCGGAGTGAGAATGTCAATTGAAAGAGTGTTCTATGTGAGTTTTGAAACAAAGTCTTTCCGACTTTGAGTGGCTGGGAAGGGTTGTGCATAGCGTCACTGGGTCCGCAAGACTGTCTTCATGTCAGACAAACACCTAAGTGTTCTGACAGCATATGTATTATGACACAGTTTCTGCCTAAGTGTTATGAGGGTCTTCTTTCTTTTCACCCTTTATCCTTTTATTTCTTTCCATTCTTCAACCTTCAATGTCTTACGAGACTTCATAACTAAACACCTTGTTGGGGTTTGTTCCAGTGTTTGCTCCATCTCAGTCGGCATTATTCCCCTTTTTTCAACTTTTCTCCTTTTATTCATACTCTAATGATTACTACACTAAACTAGTGATATCCCTGGTGAGATCCCACCGATTTGGCTGGATCATTGGATTGAATACCTATGCTAACACTATATCATCCATAAATTTAAGAACTTGGTTCTGGTTCTTATTGAGTATTACATCACGGATACAGAACCAACAATCTTTGAATTGTTCAATCAAAGTGTTTGACATAAATATCATTAGGTTTTACCACTTTGAGAGTTGTTCCTTTTCACAAAAGCTCCCCGCTTAACTTGTCTCCCCCTTAACATGTGCATCGATATCGTAGTACATGCTAAGTGTAGAGTGTACTGAGTCCATTTTATATGATCACATTTCGATACAAGTTAGATTCAGTTTAATCACATTTTCTCCCCTTATCCAAAATGTTAATCCCTTGATATTTTGGATATCAATTGATTAAACGTTCGGGGACAAAATGTCACATATTATCTATAAGAACATTTTAATGATCCCCCTCAAATTATGAGGGATATGATATAGTGTCGAGTACGAAATTGTTGAAAGATTTTGAATTTTGTGAAAATTTCTTGAAAAATCATCGTACTCGAGCATATTCACATGTTTATTATATATGAAGATTTGACCTGAATGATGAGAACATCATATGATGAAATCATATGGTCCTTTGTAGCCGCCGTAGGTCTCCTTCGTACAATCTCCCACCAACGAACTTTTCCAAGCTCCTCATTAACCTTCTTTCTTTCAAGAGGTTGTCAATCTGATCTTTCTCTGTCCAAGCACTCTTCAGCGTTGCTTCAACTTTCTTTCCAAGTTATGAAAGTCTTTGCATCAAACTTCGAGGATAGAACAGATTCAGATACATATGTAACTTGAGCTTGTGTGGTTGGTGTTGATGTTGTCTTAGCTTCCCCCTAAACCATCAATCCTTTCTTGAGTAGATTAGAACTTTCTTGCAAACCGCATCAAGCAGTCTTGATGTATAAAGCCCAGATATCCGAAGTACACAATTAACCCTTTCAAGAACTTGATACCGCAACACCAAAGTCAATTAAGTCCCGGATGAGCGCATTTCTCTCTTCAGGATAGTTATGATATAAATTGTAACACCAAAGTCAACTAAGTCCCGAATGTCACAATTATTCCCTCTAAGTAGTCGAAATGATAGCACCTAAGTCAACTAAGTCCCAAATGTACTCATTTCTTTCTGCAGAATACTGACTGACTTAAGGAATCATCATACCTATGTGTACCTCTTTTATCAAATATTTCTACTTCTTTTAAGAATAAGCTTAGGGATTGACCGTTTAAGGAAGCATTAATTGAATCAGAAAGAACTTTTCTCACGTTTTAAATAATTATACTCCTAACACTTCCCCTTAGGGACTCAAATGATGCATACTGGCTAATGACGAGATGTCTCTTCCACCATGTGATTGAAATAGTGCACCTGAAAGATTCAAAACAGCCTAAAATCAAAAGAAGCTAACCTCAAAAGACAAAATAAGCTAACCCCAAAAGAAGGCCAAGGACACTATCAAGTATACATCTACTCATTCCCCCTTTCTGGTTTCGACACGTCGGAATCAGCAAAACCTTATACGCATACATATTCGAGATCGTGTTTGAAGAATTATTAAGCTTAAATCTATTCCGTGAGAGTCAACTTCAAGGCATTTAAAACTATGAAAGTATTTCCAAGCATTCCTAAGTCTTTTACAAACTATGAGGTGTTGGCAATATTGATCGTCTGTAGTTTAAAGCCTGAATTCACTAAGTCTCAAATTGCAAATAAGTCCATAAAGTTTTAAACACATGACATCTAAAGCTTGTGTAATTAAAATCCATTAACTCCCCTTAGATTATGATCCGTCATTATTAAAAACTTTATCCGTTAATTCCATAACTTATTTTGAAAGACCGTTTTAAAAGATTATTTGATGACGATTTCTCCCCCTCAAATAATGACCCGTTTTCTATTTAAAGAGTTGTTGTCATTGTTTGAGTGGTCGAATTGTCTTTGAAAAATCTTTTTGTGATTACTGAAAACACTGATTCATTATGAAGACAACTTTTTACCAATAAAAATAAGATTTCTCTTATTTTACGTACACTTATGGAATATAGGAAGCACGGGTTGTGATGCAAAGTAATCACAAGCCTTTGCATGGTCATTAAGTAGACC
>BQNB010128940.1:0-12780 GCA_026074375.1 Tanacetum coccineum
TCTTAGGATGAACACTTGAATGCTTGGAATACCTTGAATGGAAAAGAAAAATGAAACCCTAAATAATTTAGGTGTGCCGTGGGTTTTGTGTATAAAAAGGGAGAGTTTTGCTTTGATTTGCTTGTAGAGAGAGTGAAGGGATTATGGTGGACATGTTACTTGCTTTTATAGCAAGTGGGAAACCATGGAACTAGCTAAAACAAAACCATGGGAGCACATGGTAAAGGTACAAGGGTGTAAGGGACTTCTCCTCCTCCCTAGGCAAGGGGTTCGGCAAACATGAGGGTTTAGGGTACCTTGACAAGCCAATGTTTAGAACCATGAGCTTAAGGTACTTAAGGTGTAAGATTTATAAGTTGTAGAAAGATTTTAACAAAGGTTAAATGATTTAATTCATGGGTAAATGCCTAGGTCCGGTTCTAATATGATATAGGTGAGAAAAATAATTAAATTTTGAGTATTGGGTATAAACGTGGGTATTTGTTTAAGTGTAGATAGGTAAAGGTGCTTCCGGGTACGACCGAATGTAATTTATTGCGAAACGTAAGCGTTTTACGTAACCAACAAAAATAAATTATGAAAAGTTATAAATTATACTCCTAATAATCATATAACACTTGCTTGATGTCAACTTTAATTTGTCTTGGTGTCCGTTTACATTGACATTGATTTTTAGTTTACGCGATTGAACTTAAGATAATAATTAAAAGCGAACGCGGTAAAACTCTAAAAATAAATAATGAATTTATTAAAGTTGTAAATCTGGAAATGAGATAAAATGTTACACTAATGATCTTTATCATGGATGATGAAAACCACTACTGATGAAAAAGCATTTCTAGTGGTGAGTTTTGAGGTAGGAAGTGATCTATTCCTACGGTCAACTTGAGGCATTAGTTGGTGGAAACCTATCACTGAAGACAGCGGCCACTCCAGAACCTGCTTCGGGACTATTCCATTCATTCTGATCTGACTATGAACAAACAATTGGGACCTCTGCTCTGAGTGAATATGCACTCCACAGGAGTAACTCTCTACTTGTCAAACGGGGACATGGCGATATTTATGGTCTGGTTCTGCAAAACGACAAGGGAATCACTCACATGACACTAAAAGACCTGGAAGGCCAGCATTCGAAATCGTTAAGTGTTTCATCTGCGTGATTCTCTCCAATTCCAAATGGAAGAGTGCCACAAACTTCCACGATCAAGTGGATTATACAACTCCTCAGGTACAAATGTCAGCAAAGGCCACTTCTACTGGTTGGTGAACCAGACATGTAACCATTTCAAACGGCTTTTTCTTCAACAAAGAACTGGAGTTATTATGATATGGTCGCAAGGTTGGCAGACCGGCCTGTTCAATCTCGAAGTTGAAGTAGGCATTATTATCCCCCCCCCCCCCCCACTGATGTCGGCTTGGCGCAACTGGGTGCGTCTGATCAGTTCTGGATTGTAGCAGCGTGAAGTATGACATCGCATGTATGTATGTATCTCATCACTGGTGGTTTCAAAGACAACGTATTCTAAATTGGACGATTCTCATTGAAGGAGGACCGCCGAGCAGTAATGGACTCCTTTTGCGTATCTTAAGTTGTCATCCGAATCGAAGTCTTTTCAATGTATGGGTACATACATGAAGAAGATAGTCCTTCGTCGGCTGACTCAAGACTTACGGTATAGCAGGAAGGGACTTCAAATACATGTACTCCTAGTGACTTTGAAGATCTGTACTTGTTAAATCTTCAAGGTCACTTGAACCACCTATCACAGAAGACAAAAAGATTCTAACTACCGCTGTCAATCTATGGACCAGAAACTTGGTTATCAGACAACGTGTAGAAGACTTCCAACTGGGAATTGAGAGTTACCAGACGCAGCTAAACCTCACCAAACCTCGATGGGAGGCCACTGGATTTGAGTTCAAGCATGATTTCACCGTCATAGACTCTCCAAGGGCAGTCATTTTTAGAGATAAATACGGGGTTCAGATGATCATGAGGTTCAATGAAATACACAAGTTCAGTGATGGCACTCTGCAACAGATTGATGAAGCGTTGGACTATCGAGTCAAGGAATTCCGGATCAACAGGACTAATCCAGGGATGAACGCAAGATTTTGGACAAAGAAAGACGTTGTCAGAAGCAAGGAGTTCATGTTCGCTATCCAGAAACGGCTAAAGACACGACGTATCTTCGGATTTGGAAAGCTTTGTTGGTGGACGGATTCGAGAAGGCGACTACCGGTTGCTGAAGAGAACCGAATGAGGGGTAGTATATCTTATATGTTGTTGTAATAAGTACATTATTATGTAGTGACTAAAACTGTAACTTAGGCTTGTACATTAAGTAACTATATGTTTCATATTCGGATTATATAAACCTGACACACTTTCTCCCAAATTTTCCTAACTTAAATCAATTGAGACCCAAAATCTCACGATTTGAATTTTTGCTCGGGGGGAGAAAATGTGATTTATTACTGGATAATTGATATAAATGTGATCTTTTAAACTAAAAGTGTAGGGGCTCTCCATAGTGCTAAACCTTTACAATATCGATGCAACATATTAATGGGGAGCGATATGGTATATGATGGCTATCTTGGAAAATACTAAAGAACGACCCTGTATTCAAATTATGGGAGTATAAGGATGGTAAGGTTAGGTACTCGCTCCCACGATCCGCTAGAACCGGGGGATCTACCCAGGACAATCCATAGTTAGTGTAGTAGTCCTTAGGTTATGATTACAAAAGAGTTATGTGTGATTAAGGGAATAGTGCGGACTGAGATAGAGTAATATGGAATAAAAAACCAACATGGTACGAGTAATGAAGTCTGGTAAGCATTGAAGGGGTTGAGAATGAAACAAGGAATTGTTAAGTAAAGGGTGAAAGAAAGCAGCCCTCCTTAATCATTAGGCCAGAAAACCGTGTCTTTACATATGCTGTGATATTGAAAGACAAGTATCAGGACCAGTGATACGCTGCACAACACTCCTAGTACTCAGATCCTCGAAGGATTCTTGTTTTTCATTCTCATAAGAGATCAATAAATTCTTTATTCTTGCTTCACTCTGAGTTAGTCGATATGAAAATGGTGGCAGTCCGCTCTAGCCCTCGACACACTAAACCAAAAATGCACTATGAGTCTTAGGAGCTGAGATCATTCAAAAAGGTCTCGTTAGGTCTACTTATCCATATTGAGCTTGTTTCTCACAATGTGACAACAAGTAATAGATTAAAGAGTCCTTCGCTTTTTTCTGTGGTATTGCTTAGACACCGAGTGATACGGAAAGTACTCACAATGAAGATGGAAATCCTTCTAGAGAACAACATCTATCATGCTCTTGGTTAGGGGGCATGTGAGAACCACTATGGATTAAACTTGTGACAAATGGAAAGCAACGATGGTGTGATTCTTTGTGAATCAAACTTGTTACAGGTTGTGAATTGACGAATCATTTTGGAAAACCTCTCGATGTGCTCAACAACTAATTTTCTAGCACATCGATTGTGAACTTCTTTCAAAACAAAATGAGTTTTAATGAAATTTGATTTATGCTATACATAAACACTCTTGATGTGTCACAAAATGCTTTCTCAAATGGCACGTCGATTGATTTTCAAATCAATTTTTCTCTTTAATCGGTAAGATAATAACGATTCACTCTTATCGTGCTGTCTGCTTTAAGACGTTCCGATAATGAGAACAGGCAAGTATGGAGATTTTGATGGATACTCATCCAGTTGATCTGAGCTTTTCTGGAAATCCTGTCAGGAGATTCTTCTTAGATGATTCTACCTGATCACAGGTCGGTCCTACGGATCCGAGGTTAATCCAACTAGAATCGGTGGAATGACAAAGCCAAATTCGTCCACACCTTTATTTGCTAACTGTTTTTTTACAGCGATCAAGTTATGGTGGAAATGGAGAGTTACTGTTTCTAGTAGAGGTCAATTTCACAGGCCTCTTGCTCACTAATGTTTTCAATCTACCAGACACCTTCGCACAACTAAAGACATATAACACAGCTCCATACTCTGATAAGTTTATGTCATGATCAAGTAAGTGGAGATGCGGTCGAAAGTCACAACATCACATGAAGGTAATGCTACCAACAAGGATGATCAAGAGATTTAGTGGATGATGATCTCACAAGGAAAGCTCAAAGATGCATATGCTAAGGGCAAATCTCAAAGTTAACTACCATAATGTACAAGGACGTCAAAGATGAAGAATCAAAGACTTCGAGACTACAAACAGAAGGTCAATGAAGTAGAATGCTAGATTTATAATGCATTTTCTGGGGTGACCTCCCTTAGGGGGGAGATTGTTGGATTATGATATAGACTCGGGTCACCCTGTGTATTAATCTAGAATTGACATAGCTTGTTGTCTAATTTGTAAGATATGGACTAATAGTATTGGGCGGGCCTTTGCACACATTATAGCCCTACTCAAGACAATTGGGCATAATACACTATGTATATAAACCCCTTTCCAGCCATGGGAAGTGTTTGGTTGTTTCATTTTATTACATAAGCTCTCATTGGTTTTTTCTCTCATAGAACCTCACTTTTCTTCTAGTTAATTTGCCAACCCAATCATCCCATGCTTGTGTTTGGTGGAGAAGAGAGGTATGAACTCTTTTAGAAGTTAGAATCCCAGGGTTGTAGACTTTTTCCTCATTTTCGGGTGAAAACAATAGTAAAGTTCCTAGCCCGGGAACTTCTTTGTGGAAAGGAAGTTCATAAAGAGGAGGATTAAAATTCTCAAGAATTAAAGAAGAGTTAGTGGTCTTCTTTACATTCTTATCCGGTGTTGCAAAGTTGGCGACTTCAAAGAGGTTCTCATGAATGAGTATACCCGGATTAAATTCCTTATCCTCGTTGTTGGTCGAAGGCAAAGCATCAACCTCAGAAAATCCTTATAGAAAACTGAGTCACACTTAGGAAAAGGAAGGACATTATTTGATTCAGGAAGATCAAGTTCATCAATCAAGATTTTAGAATCTTTGATTTTCTCTTCCTTAAAGTCAAATGGATCATCATAAGTATCATCATTAACAGTCTCACGATTAAAAAGGTCATCATCATAATCATCCCATAATGGTGGGGATGAGTAATCGAGAGCATGTTCATCGGTGAACATCTCGAGAATGGTATTAATAAGATCGTTATCGAGAGAATAGTTTGCTAATGGAGATTGAGTAAGCAAACATTTCTCTTCTTTAATAACGTCTTCTGGAGTCATATCATCATTTCCTAGTGGAAATGATTCACTAGGAGCGAGTTCATCGGCGAACTCCTCGGAGATGGTATCATCAAGAGAATTTTCATCAACCGAATCTTTGAGAATAGAATCCATATCCTTGATAGGATCATGGTTAAGCAAATATTCTAATTCTAGAAGATTGGATTCGGCATCAAAGGGAAGATCATTATTTCCTGGTGGAAATGTGGTATGAGTGAGTTCATCGGCGAACTCCTTAAGAAAATAGTCGTTAGTCTCAGAAAGGTGGAGACTAGGTGAAGAAGAGGTGGTACTGCCACTTAAAGAATTATGAAAAGGAGGGAGAAAATATAAAGGATTACAATTTCCTGGTGGAAATGAATCACTTGTGAGATAAGCTTCGAATTCTTCCCAAATTAACTCACTTTCTATGAGGGAGATAAGTGTGGGGGAAAAAGAAGAAGACTTGGTCCCGGGTTCCGAAATCGGAGTGGGATTGCCACTCAATTGGATACGAAGGGAGTTTTGGTTTTATTAAGATTTAGCAAGTTCTCAATAAATGTATACCTCCGATCAAAGATATCATCTTAATTCCGGTGATGTTAAAGTTTGGTATGAGGAGTGAGAGAAGAAGGTTTTGGGGGGGGGGATTGCCACTGGATGATTTGTTGCAAACAAATCTTCACGAATTTCCTCATGTGAAACATTGTAGACATCAATCATGTTGATTGATTTTGTTGAGGTTCGTCTTGATAGCTTGAAGTGTATTTCTCATGTTCAGATTAGTCTTTCATTACCATCACGGAGAATCATTTTTCTCATGAACGTCAATCAAGTACGACGCGGTCCGTAAGATTGGTCTTCCCAAAAATGAGGGGGACAGCGGGATCGCTTTCATACTAACATTGACAAAATCAGCGGGGAATGTGAACTTTCCAACCGGAACAAAGACATATCTTGCAATTCCTTTCGGAGTGCAAATATCACGGTTACAGTTCAAAAGTCATTTGGGTGGGAATAAGCTTGGGTAAACCCCTAACTCTTTTCCACACGAGAGTGCATCAAGTTTATGGCTAGCACCTAGATCGGCTAGGGCATTGCACTTGAGCTCCACAGAATGAGAAATTTCCCAGGGTCACCTAGCTTCTCGGGAAGCTTCTTTAGGATAACCGCTGAGCAATTTTCACTAACGGGTGTGTTTGCCAATTCAATAAGTTTCTCCTTATTGGAAAGGAGACTCTTAAGCATCTTTTGATATTTTGGGATTAAAATCAATGCATCGGCAAGAGTGATATTGATATGAAGCTGTTTAAACATTTGCCAAAATTTGTGTATTTGGACTTCATCTTTTTCTTTTTGCTTTTCTTGGTTCTATCTAGAGATAAGGGATATTGGGTGACGAGGATCCTTTGATGAATCACAAAAATTTCTTTGTTTCGCTTTTTGGACTAGAGGCAGGTGGGACCTTAATGGAAACTCACCATGTTTTGGGTCAGTTGAAAGGTCTCCTCTACTTGTGTTATCGCCTCCTCTGGATTATGAATGGAGGAGGATATGAAACGGGAAGGTTCATCAAGAACAAGACCACTTCGAGTGGTAATGGCTTTCAATTCACCTTTTGGGTTAGCAACGGTGTTGCTAGGGAGAGATCCCGTACCCGAGGTAGAAGCGGTATTCATTTTGATAAAGTTACCTAGCATACTTTCAAGCCTTTGATTCGAAGTAGCCAAGTTGTTCATTTGAGTTTGCATTGAATTGATCTTGTTTTCATTAATCCTGATGTAGTTTGTTAATTCTTGCGGTAAAGCAACCGGAGGTTTGTGTATTAGGTGGGCTTGATAATTTTGAACCTGATTTCGATTATGATTAGCACCCTGGAAAAACTGATTTCTACCCTGATTGTTACTTTGGTTGTTTCCCTGATTCCGGTTTTGATAAGGCTGAACCTGGTTGTTTTGATTTTGATTCACATTAAACCCTGGTGGTCCGAGATAATTGTCCGAACGATAGCTAAGCAGATTGCGGTTACCTTGAGGTTGGTAGGAATTACCACCTTGATTGTAGGCTCCCACAGCATATACGTTCTGATTTTGGCCAACGGTGGCTGGACAATCATTGTAAGAATGAGGACCACCACAAGTCTCGCAACTCGGTGTTACGGTATTAACTTGTTGGTTTGTTTGAAGCATTCTTGTGAAGTTCCTCTCATCTCTTCCATTTTGAAGCTTAAGTGGATGCTATTTCTGCGATTAGAGAAGTGATAAAACTCGATGACTCATTCGTTGAGCGGAAGTACCCAATCTTGTGATGGGACGGTCATATTTTCGATGAGGATCATAACATCTTCGGGGCGCCTTATTCCAATAAAGTTCCACCAAAAGGGGGCAGCAGCATTGATGGTATCTCGATGCCTTAATGTCAACACGTATAGAAGGTATCTATTGAGTCAAGGGTAACATGTTGTGGTAGGACATCGATCAATTGAAAGTTATAGTTCTTAAGCTTCGATAACGACTCATCGCGGTCTTTGACGGAAATTGTAATATCAGTCTAACTTGGTCACCATAGAGGGTGGGAAGTATTTTCCGAGAAAAATTTTTGCCATTTGGTCAAAAGTAGTGATAGAATTCCTTGGCAAACGATCAAAACCATTCGGCGGCACGATGTTGCAAGGAGTAAGGAAAGAGATACAGACGAAGGGCGTCATCGGAGACCCCATTCACTTTCATGCTTTGGGTGACATGAAATTTTTTGTCAAGATGCTTGTTGGCATCATCACCCGGTCCACGAAATGGAAACGAATTTTGAACTTGTTGAATCATGTTTCACTTTCTAAGTCCAAAATGTCGTTTGTTTGAATTGCAATCGGAGCAAATTGTCACCTCGACCATCTAAGACGGGTTGGCAAACTCCTCCATAGTTCAGAGGTCGGGAACTGGTAAACCACCTCCTCCGGCGGGAGGTGGTCCGGCACCACCGTTAACTACGGGAGGATTTTCAAAAGGTTATTTGAGATTAAAAGGTTCAACAACTATCGATGAGACTTGTTGTTGTTGTTGACGATTTTGATTTCGAGATTGAGAACGAGTGCGCATGCACTTAAAATATAAAGAGAAAATTTACACTAATTTTTTTTTGGTTTTTCAACAATTTTCACAATCTATTTTAATAACGAACAACGAGATAACACACTTAAACCTAATAATCAACAAGCTTCTCGGTAGCTCTTTAAAAGAATTAACTTTTAAAGGTGAGCCGTACGTCGCTAGTGACACAAAAGGCAAGTTTTAAATCTTTGGTTCGGGAACTTATTAATGGATAATACTTCAGTTGAAAGTATTATATGTTGGTGTTCTTTTACCAACTTGATGATTTTTATTGATAATTAAGGACAATTTTTTTTATATTTTTGATTTTTCTTGATTTTTTTTTGGTTTTTATATATATAAATTTACTAATAAAAGAAAAGGAAAAATATTTTTGTATTTTTGTTTTTTTATAAAGAAACTAACTCCACAAGGAAGGATCTTCAAAGCACTAATTGTCAAACTTTGAAACGACAAACGCTTATACACTCCTCCCCAGCAACGACGCTAAAAATTGATTGAAGTTTAAATTACACCTTTTTATATATATAATAATATATAATAATAATATATATATAATAAGGATAATCTAAAAAAATCAATAGAATCCGGGTAGTGAAGGATATTCCTGGGTCGTAGTCCCAACGAGGAGTGAATTGGAAAGTCGAAAGTCGGTTTGATATTTGATGTTTGAATGAAAAAGATTTGGATTTGGTTTTTCTAATTAAAATGCAAAAACGATTAAAGAAAACCTAGGAACGAAAGCTAGAATGATTTAAACCTAAAACTTAGACGGGAAAGTAAAAACGCGAGTTTTAAAAAACTAAATTATCAAAAATTAAACCCTAAATGATGTTTTAAAGTTTTTCTATTCTAAAATAACTAAATTAAAAGAAAAATTAAAGAAAAATCTAAAACGGAAGCTTAAAAGGGTTAAAAACGAAGAAAACGAAAACCGGGTACGAAACCCGTTCTTTAAAAAGTAAAATTTTGCAAAAATGACCCTACGAAAGAAATTTTATTTTTCCTAGGTGAAGAATGATAAAAGAAAATTTTGTAAAAAAGGATTATATTTTTTGATTTTTATTTAATTTTTAATGATTAAAAAACTGTTTTAAAGAAAATAAATGATAAAAAATAGAAAACAAAATGGGAAAAATCTCAAAAAATACAAAAAAATAGCTTGAAAGGAGCTCAATCTAAGAAAAATAAAATGAACTTACCAGCTTATTGAAATAAGCTGGTATAAGCTGAAATAAGCTTATGGGCTAAATGGGCTAAAAATGGGTTAAAACAATTATGTGTGCAAACAATAGCAGATGAGCTATTGTAGCACAATTGGTTATGGAGTGTGAGTGAGGGGCGTTGTTATAAAGGGGGAGGTCCAGGGTTCGAGCCTGGGCCTCTCTCTTTTTATATAATTTTTTTAAAAAAAAACTTGTAAAACATGTAAAAATAATAAACTTTTAAAAAAACAATTTTTTAGAAACTTAAAAATAAGCTAGAAAATAAGCACAAAGAGATGGGCAGAATACTACTTATCTATACTAAGGCTAGATTAGCAAAACTGTTAAGCAAAATAAGTGACAAATAAGCTAATGTAAATAGGAAACAAGCAAAAGCAAGTGACTATCTAACCCTAATAAGCACACACTAACAAAAGTAAGCTAAAAAGAACAGATACATAAGCCAGAAAACTCAAAATAAGCTCTAAGCAAAAAACAGCAGACTAACAGGCCTAGGGACACTCTTTGGCTTAATTTTTAAGCACCTTAAGGGAGCTAGGGGCTAACAAGCTTAAAGGAACTTAAAGCTGAGCTAAGTGGCTACTAAAAAAACAAAGAGATCAAATTTTAAAACAAAAATAAGCAACAAAAAGGAGCTGTTAAAACAGCTTGTTGCACCAGGGGAGTCTACTTGGCAGTTTCAAGGGGCTTAAAGTCAGCTTATAAATAAGCTGGCAAATAGGGTTGAAAATCAAAATAGAGCTATGCTCAAATTTTCAAAGACCAAAAACATTTTTTTATCTGATAAAAGCTATAAAAAAACAGTTTTACACTAAGAATTGACAAAAAAAAAGTTGACAGATTTGAGAAGGGACAAGGTGAACCAAAAGAAATCTAAACTAATCTGTTTTGACACTTAAAAAGGACACAAACAAGGACTAAAGAACTGGTTTTAAAGCTTAAATCAAATAAGCTAATGTAACCTGTTTTGGTCCAACAGGTTACAATAGGTTTTTAAAAAAACTTGTAAAAACCAATTTTTGACTTAAAAAGTTTGAAAAACAGACAGAAAATAGTTAAAAATTGCTTGTTAAAAGAAATCAAAATGACCCAAAGTGTTTAAGACCAAAATGACCCGTTTTGAAACACTAACCTAGACTTAAAACAAAACTCAAAAGTAGATTTTAAAAAGCTGAAGCTAAGGAGCTTAAAAACTGATTTTGGGAAAACAGTTTCTAAGATGTTTATAGAAAAACTTGAAAAAATAATTTTTAAGACTAAAAAGCTTGTTGAAACAGATTGAACACAAGTTAAAAAGACTTGCCAAGGATGGCAAAGTGAGCCAATGGGTTTGTTAACCCTAAATGACCCGTTTTTCCCTTTGACCCAAACACTCCTTTAGTTTTTTAAAAACCAAATTTTAAGCTTTTAAAGGCTGAATTAAGCACAAAGATTCAGAAACAGATAACAAGCATGCAAGGTTAAGCAATAAAAAGCAAAAAGCAAACACCAATAAGCACTTTAATGAGCAAACAAGAGATAAGCAGTTTAAAAGGCAAAAATGGCAGTTTTAAGGCAGTTTAATCAAAAACTCAAACAAAGGCAAAATAAGCAACAATAAATGACAATAAGCATAAAAACACATAAACAAGCAAGGATAAGCACAAAATAAGCAGGAATAAGCAAATCTACAGTAAATAACAAAAATAAAAAAAAGAGACTTACAACGCCCTTGCTCAAAACAGGGCTTATAAAAAGATTATACAAGCTCTATTTGTCAAAGAACAAGCTATGTGGGGGTCTATATCTCCTTCCCTTTTTTAATTATCTTCCAAAGGGAGTAGGGGGGCGGGGGTGGGAGGGGGGGGGTATAGACTGTAGTGTGTATTTTTTTGTTGTATAATAGTTTGTTTTGTTTTTTAGGACAGAAATGAAAACAAACTTTTGAATAGGCTTTTGATAACTTGGTAATCTTCTTAATTTCTCTTTTAAAAGTATTATATTTTATATATATTTTAGGTATATAAAACTACGAACCAGTGCATAAAAATAAATGACAAGTAAATTAAAGACAGAAATTTAAATTGCAAGTAAATTAAAAAGACATATATTAAAAGATGGACAAATTTTTGATATTATAAGTTGTTGCTTCTTACAAAAATTCGACACCCCATAAACTAAGCTATTACATTGTATTTATACTCAAACCCCAAGTGTCTTGTGCTTCTTTGTAGAGAGAGCTCAAACTGTTGTGTTTCTTTGGTGAGTGAGAAGCTCAAAATCATCCTCGCCCTTGATTAGTCTTTGTGCCCAAGCAAAGTAGTCTGAACCATTGATCGTTTTAAGCCAATAGTGTCACATAGGATTGCCAAGCTGTCAATGAGGCCATGTGGGGGTGGGGAAGGGTAGAAGGTGATGGTTTTGTAGTTATGTGAACAGTGGTCGAGGAGGGGGGACAGGGAAGCGTGAACAGTGGAGATAGGTTTTAAGTTTGGCGGGAAAGGGTGTTTGTTTATAACTGGGTGCAGGGGTGAGAGTTTGGTGGAGTGACAATTATGACCCTCCAAAGTTATATATGTTGTTTCATGTGTGGTCCTTGTGGGGATGACAGGTTTTTAGAGGTTGGCAGTTTTCACCCTCCAATGTTGTATAAGTCATGGCAGTTTAGGTCCTTTGTGGATTTAACAAAGTTAAGTTAATGGGGTTAAAGGGTAATGGGCTTATGATTTTGGTTTTGGGCCGTGTAGATGTACAAAAGGGTTATGGACCTTAATTAGCATACTAATGGGCTGACCCGGCCCATTAGATGGGTTTGGGTGGGGCCATTAAGTATTCTTCGGTATCGGCTCCGGTTTTGACTGTTGACTTTGCGGGGTTGACTTGACTTTGACTTTCTTGGACATTGGCTTCGATTTGACTTTGGCTTTTCCACGCTTTTCCATTCCGTGCTCGGCTTTGTTCGTTTTTGCTTGATTTTTCATTCTTTTCTTGGATATCTGTTTCCTGCACAATATAAGTGAAAACATACAAATACAATGTATTTTTTGGTACGTTTTTGGTCATTTAAGTCCGGTTTTAATGGAAAATGGTATGTGTAATTAAGCACATACCAAAATCCCCCATACTAAGATATTGTCGTGTCCTCACGCAACGCTATGAAGTAAGCACTTAGAAAACTAAGAATCTCGATCCCCCTTGACTAATAACCTCGAAAAGTAGCTAAGTGTTCATCA
>BQNB010128941.1:0-19201 GCA_026074375.1 Tanacetum coccineum
AAAATTTTGTTTTCTCTCCTCTTGGTTCTCCCTTGCTCTACCGAATACACCTACACACACATACAAACCATTTTCAAGTTTTAATCATTGAAACTTACATTAACTTCACTCAAAAATGGTTTAGATTAATCAAGAGCCAAGTGGAAACTTGTTTTTCCTTTTCCCCTCTCCTTTTGGATTTGGACGAGCAAGCAAACCAAACACCCTTAGTGTTTGTATTTTTCTAGTCATCAATTGTTGTTTAGGGGATGATTTATTGATCATCTAAGGTGAAAAAGGTTACATGCAACAAGGTTTATGCATGAGTGGATTTTTATAAAACAATGGAGTTTTGATTTGTTTAAGGATAAAAGGGGTTAGTGGAAAAAGGGTGTTAAAGTTTTGATAATGTTTGATCGTGAAAAAGTTAAGGGTTTGGGTTGTGGTCTTGGTTCGAGCCGTGGCTAGACACAAAAGGGGGAACAAGACAAATTGAATCGAGTCCGGTCTTGCTTAATTAAAGCATTGTGATGAAATTCATGAGATCTTGCGTTGTCTAGTTAGATTTTATTATCAATTGATTAAGCGAGTTAAATGTAAATTGTAGGCCTTTTTAGATGTGCCGTGAATGAGTTTTTGGGTCAAAAATAAATTTTAGCGCACTTTGTAACGGGTAAATTTTAGGCAGAAACTTTGGCACAGAAAACGAGGGTCGAGATTTTGTGAAATCGGTTTTTTTTATTTTGATTAAAAATGTGATAAAGCTTTCTTAGACGATCGTTTTGACATAAAATGGAGCTTCTAACTCCTAATAACGAAGAAACTAGAGCTAACACGAGATATACATTTTAAGTGTAAAAATTCAGCATTTTGGAAAAATTCTAGTTGCTGACAGGAATTTAAACGCCCGTTTTGAGCACTTTCGAGTCCGTTTCGGCCTTCCGGCAAAACACGAAAGTTGCTCGGAAAGACGTTTTACTTTATCGCGAGGCTTGCTAGTTTTAAAATCGAGTAATAACGGGTCAATACCCAAAGTCAAAATCTGCACTTTTATTAAAATACCACAAGTTCCTGCAGAACCTTGCAGGGGCATTTTGGTCATTTTATGTCGAATTTCGGGTCTCGGCTAAAACTAAAAAGTTGTCCGGAATATCGTTTTGCATAAAATCTCTTTTGAGTCCGAGTCGTGAAAATATGATATAACGGGTCGTTTTGAGCGGGTCAGATTTAATTCTATATATATATAAAGTCAAAGTCAAATAAAGTCTAACGTTGACTTTTGAAAGTCAACGGGTTGATACTAAACTTGTCGGATGTTATTAAAAAAGTAAATGCTACTATTATTACAAGTGTGATATTTTAAACTTAACGATTGTTATGAACAAAAAAGATTCTAAAAATAGTAACTTTCCAAAAATAGAAAGTTTTCGATTAAGCAACGTATAAAATAAACGAGAGAATGATCGTAACTCAAATGTGTGGAGTTTAGGATCTAGGACGCGCAAGTGGATTTCTCATCACATGTGTATATTTATACTACTTTGATAGTTGCGATGTGCGCACTATCCGATCGTATCTTACGATGTAATAATTGGACGACATAAATTATAGGTCGCGGTTGAGCTCGTCGTCGAGTAGTTCGTGATTGTTTCGGTTATTTAATCTTCGGCTTCGATCAAGGTGAGTTCATAGCCTCGCTTTTGAACTATTTTAAATGTTTTTAACCCGCGAGGGGGATACTTGTTGTTTTATAAAAATGAGAACGCGATATGTTTTGATACTTAATATGATTCCATTCACTACTGAGTATATGCCTTTTACTGTGTGACCGTTAGTTGCCTTGTTGTAGGTAAACGCTAATGCATTAAATAGATCTATTGGGTTTGACAACCCTGTCCGGGTTTTGAATCAGTTTGTGAGCACCCTGTAACGGACATTTTGCGGTTAGTATTAGGGGAAGTGGCATACTTCTCAGACATTATTTTATCCTACGGGATGAATGTGTTAAGTTTCGGTACATGGGCTCATTTTGTTGGAAATCATTACTTTTGTAACTTGCCCTACGAGCAATGTTATATGTTTTGCGAAACCAAATATGCGCTCTAATTGTTAATTGTAAACTCTATGAATTCACTCAACGTTTTCTTGATGTTTTTAAGCATGTATCTCAGGTTAGGTGTTGTTGATGGCTCGGATGGGACGGAACGCGGATATCAAGGACGGTGTCTCGGTGAAGTAGTGTCATAAATTAAAACAATGTTTTTAGAAACCAAGTCGTGTTGTGACTTTTAGAATTAAATTCCTACGTTGGTATTGGGACCTATGTAACTCTGATTTCTCTTATAAATGGAATAAAGTTTGTTTTATAAACGTATCTTTGAACGTTTACTGGGACTCGTGTGTATGTATTATGAAGTAGCATCCCAAATGTTGTATTCCACTGCGTAACGTATTTTGGGAGTGTTACAAGAGGTCACCCAATAAAACAAGTAATTGGTGAGTTAAACACACTTAGATATAAGACTAAACAAGCTTAGGATTTTTTGCATGGCATTTTTCAAAGTTTAAATTGCACGAGTCTAGTTTAGGATGTTCATGGTTGACATGCACCATATTTAATCTCAATTTGAGAGTATGAGGGGTCAAAAATAAAAGTAGAAGTCTAGAAGTTGTTTGCATACCCTTTTAGAAATAATTGTGCTCTTAGAGCTTATGTGCTATGTGATAGGACTTACATGATAGACATGAAAGATTAAGTAGACAAAGTTTTTGACATAAGCACCTTGGATCACAGCTCACCCTTGTATTTAAAAGGTTACATTTGTGTCAACCTATTCATTATATGTGAACCAAATGTACATATGTGTAAGAACTAAGATATGAAACTCAATCATCCATATTCAACTAAATCTCAACCAAACCTCTCAAATCACCAAAGCATAATTGTCCTCTCATTTGAGTACCTTACCTACAAAAGGCATAAAAACCTTAACCTTAAGGAATCAAAAAGTACCAAAATCCTATTATCCAGTGGCTATTAACCTTTTCCAATCCACACCTATCTCCTAGTATTTTACTATAAAAACACTTGAATATAAGCTCACTCACTACCCATATTGTGATCAATTTACTCTCTCATCAAAAATATGACCTCAAAATATTTCATGAAACGGGTTAATTGTCGATATCACATTAGCTCTTACAAACCCTTTAAAAGTCGTCCTTATCTTGAAGGTCGTCATTGCGACAAAAATTTCATATTTGCCAGTAGCCTAAAAGAACCCTTTACTCATTCAAACTGTCTTTCATTTGTGAATCTTCCATCATCTATTTACCCACGTCATAATCAAGAATTTTACCATAAGTACTACTTTGATAGAATCACAAACTCTCTATGCTTTCACATGTATGGGTATGATGATAACTGGTATCTTAGTGACTTTAGAAAGATCCTAAATATATCACCCACTGGAACCTTATTCTATTGCATGTCAACGAGCACCCTTAACTTTAAGAAAAATAGATTCTATCACCCTAACTCGACCTCAACTGATCCTCCAATAAATGGCGCTCTTGTTTAAAATGTAATCTTAAAAGAACAATTTCATTGTCAAATTTCCTCACCTACATGGTATAAGTCAAAACTTCACGATCACTTGAAGCCTTGGGCCGAAGTCTTGCTCACAAATATATTCGTAGAGATTGAAGCAAAGAAAGAATTCCCTATTATCGTTGGATATATGCTCTTTTGCATTGAAATGCACACTCCATTCAACTTTGCTGACTTTCTGGCAAAAAGAATGAATGGAATGGAATTCAACAAATATCCAATTTCATTTGCTAGGATCATAACAACACTTGTTGAGTTCATTAAGAATGAACACCCAGAGGATGACTCTAGAGTGATGGAAGTGGATGATGTACTTCCCATGTTGGTTCCCTTCTCAATGGACTCAATTGAATTCTAAAAGGACAACATAGTAGTAGAATAAAATCTTGCTTGTACTGCTAATGTAACTGGTGAATATCACCAAAATATGCTTAAGAAATATGGCTTACTTGCTTGAAATAATATGTGTTTTGCGTTCGCATTTATTATTTCTAGCATGCTCAACAAAAAGTAATTGGAGTCATGAATAACAATACATATAAAAGGCTAAAATATGCATATATAAACATTGTACAAAGTCACAATAATCCACATATGGACACCTCCATGTTTCTAAGATTCCAAATGGTAAGCTAACCCACTTTGGACTTGCATATGTGTCTATACTTTGTTGTGTTTATTGTCTTGTGTTTGCTTGTTGCTAGTATAGCCAAGAACACCTTCGAATGTGATGCTCTTGACCTATGGATCCCCACCTTAGAACAAGGGGGAGCAACGATATAGGGGGAGCACATACAATGGTATCGATTCCTATCTTCTACAAAGATATCAATCTTCTGATTAAAGACCAAGATCCTGCCTTTTTGATTTGACAAAAGGGGGAGAAGGAAGGCAAAGCCTCGAAGAAAGCTTACGAAAGCAAAAGAGCCATAACATAAATGAAGCTATGTAACACTCAAGGTGAAGACAAGTAATGTTCAAGCTTCACCAAATTACAAGGCCAAGATCAAGACGCACACTTCATCAATGACGGTCTTCATCTTCGCTATGTTTGTAATTTTATTTGCTTTCCGAAATATTATTTGTCATCATCAAAAAGGGGGAGATTGTTGGTGCAACATCGACTAGGATCTCCTTTATGTTTTTATGATGACAAATAAACATTCGCAAAACGTAAAATAACAAACGATAGCCTAAATTCGGAAAACCGAATATTCGCCTCTGGCGCGCTGGGCATGTGTCAGCGCATGGCTAGCGCGCCACTTGCGAAGTCCGTGTTTATGGATTTGATTTTGTCGGCTTTCCTCTTACCCGACATATGTGGAAACTTCAATAAAGGTATGTATATGATATTTAAGCATATGGGAACACTTCAAATGAAGTTTAGATCTAAAGCAGAGCAAAAACAAATCCTTCCGTTTTACATAAACCGCCAACTCAAATCTTTTATCAAACGCCTCTAGCCAAGGCCGAAACATATTTTCTAAACCTAGTGTGATCATACGTTTAACATACCAACAAACAAAAATAATCATTTGACCTTAATATGGATCTACGATGATCTTAATCATATAACAGGCATTACTCCCGTTTTGGTCAAACCAAGTCAAAGGCCACTTTACGTAAATGCATCATTTCCCGCTATGGTATATGCTTTACTTACGATGCAAAACACTTAGCTTTTTTGCATCATAATGATTAATGATCGAATCCATCGTTGCTTGGATTCACAATTGATCCTAATCATGTAACGGGTTTGACTCCCTTATTGGTCAAATTAAGTCAAATGTCACTTTTCATAAACGCATCCTTTTCCGATATAGGATATGCTTTACTTAAGATGCAAAGCACTTAGCTTGTTTGCATCAAGATGATTAGGGATCAAATCCAATGTTGATTATCTTGGATTAAAGTCTAAATGACTAATTGAGTTTGTGGTATTTGGAAGTTAATTATACTTTGACTTTTCTCAATTCCTTACCCCTAAATGTTTTACAAACTCATTCCTCACATGTACATGTCCTCACTTATTCTACACACTCCTATAATCCTTTCTAATTAATCACTTGCTAATCCTTCTTACCCCACAAGTGATTTCATCTCCTTCTACACATCTTCTTCCTAAACCATCCCATAATCACATTTGCCTACTCTTTCCTTTCTTAATGCCAATGTGATTATTCACTCAAATTAATCCTTTGATTTCATCCTTATACATTATCAAACTCACACTTATCATCCTAATCCTTATTACTTCTTACTAATCCTCTTTAACACATTTAAAACACAAACCACCTTCCCACACATAATCCTTCCTCACATAAACCTTCCCAACAATGCTAACTCATATTCCTTACACATGTACTTCTTGTGTACCTTTGTGTTCCCTTCATTCCCTACCAAAATCTTCCATATCATTTCAAAACATTCTCCACCACATACTCACTATTCATCTTCTTCTCCATACAATTCAAATTACACATACACACACTTCTTCTCAACCCTTGATCAAGGTACATCATCAATCCAACTTCCCACACCTCCATCTTCTCAACCATTGGATTGTTTCTCAAACAAACACACCAAACACACTCTCATCTCTACTCTTGATCATGCTATCTCACCAATCCAAACTCCCTAATTTTATTCTTAACCATTGGATTGATGTTACATCTCAAACAAACACAAACCATCTTCTAAACACTCTCTACTCACTCACATAACAAACACAACTCTCTCACAACCTTTGATCATGCCACTCAACCATATGTACACCTCTCATCCCAACCCTCCATTTCAAATAAGCTCAAGAGGCTCCCTTCTATCAAATCAAGTCTTATCATGACAACTCATTGCCAACCCATCCACAACTCATCTCTCTTATCCAACATGTGGTTAATTAAATTTCAAATTCAAATTTCAAATTCCTTTTCCCCTTTTCTCACCAAGCAAGGAATATTTCAAGAATATTCTCTTGGTTTGTAACTAGCCTTTCTAACCCTTAGTTGTATCCCAAATAGGCTAGTTACACATTTAAGGAATACCCAAAATGCCCCTTTCGATAATTCTTTTCTATCTCTACTTTATCGAACAAGCAAAACGCTTTTTTTATAATTCATAAACATTTTATAAAATGGCCATTTGAGTTGGTTGACCTTGAGCATAAGAATGATTGAAAGGTCATATTGTGAAGTACAATTGGGGGTTTAACAAATGGGGTATTTAAAATGTTAAAGTCCCAAGGAAAAACAATATCGGGATTCTAGCATGCTGGCTACGCGCTAACGCGTGGGCAGTGCGCCAGGTGCGGATTGTTTTTCCCAACTTGGGACTCTTGGCCTATAAATACCCACCCTTGGCCTTTGCATTCCTCACCTCTTGCAAACATTTTTCCTCTCTATCCTCTTCTCTAATCCTCTAAGTCTAAACATCAAAGTGTTCTAATCTTCTCATTTTTTCATTCTATTGAAGTGAACACATCTCTATAAGAAAGCCACACAAGTACCTAATCCATACTTATGTGTTTTGTCAAGGGTCTTCTTTCTCATACCCTTTCTATTAGAACTGAGTCTCTAGGCTAGGTTAGGACTTGATTCTTAAATCAAACTATCTTCTATTATCGAGTTGTAAGGGAAGTCTTGTATCCGTGGGATCAAGCCT
The DNA here is from genome assembly GCA_026074375.1 of Tanacetum coccineum. Taxonomy (NCBI): domain Eukaryota; kingdom Viridiplantae; phylum Streptophyta; class Magnoliopsida; order Asterales; family Asteraceae; genus Tanacetum; species Tanacetum coccineum. The sequence goes on from BQNB010128941.1 coordinate 7,250, forward strand.
AGATCATTAGGGATCTAGTTGGGGTTTGTTAAGATTCTAAGGGAAAGGCTTTTAGAGTTCATGGGTTAAGTTAAATAACGGGTTCTTAGGGGTGGATTCCGAGGGTGAAATACCGTAGGTGGTAACTCTTTTGTGTGAGCGTCGATCTTTGTTGAAAGTCGATGGAGTTAAATTATAATACAGTTTATAGTCCACCATAAGGATTATACTTGTAATATTATCGGTGTCGTGAGTTCGCAACCGTAGGTAAGGACTTAACCCCCTTCCTGAACCACTATATATCGTGGTGTATCTTCTTCTCTTTTACTCTACTTATTGTTATCTTTGCAAAGTAGTATCACACACCACTCGGATCTTTCAAGACTTGAAGTTTTATAAACTTTAATAAGTTAAGAAAAAATGTATTCACCTCCCTCAACGGTTCCTACACTGACTTCAACCCTAAATAGTTTTGTTATTCATTTTAAGATCCCGGTGTACATGTTTATCAAAAATGACGAGCGTGCCCTCACGTGCGCGACACGTTAGTCCATTTTTTTAATTTAATGGAGAAAATTGACGACTATTAGAGACAGGGACACATAATGTAAATTAACTATGTGTTGAGGGGACCGCGATGCACTTTTTTTTTAATATGGACATAATTGAAATTTTGACTAACCAAAAGGAAATTTTTTGCACTTTATCCTATTTAAAGTTATATCATTATATTTAATAAATACTCTTATACCCTTTCATTTTTATTCGCAACTTTAAATCATTTTTCTCAAAATAAGACATATGGATATGAAATGCTTAAACTTTGGTGTTTATAGGATGAACAACGAGATCAACGCTATCCATCAATCTTCTTTATTCAACGATCTCAAACGTAAAAGCACCAGAGGGTTCATTTGAGGCCAACAACGTAAATAACAAATGAGGATATTATCTTGTTGACTAGATATATCTAGAATGGGTGGCATTTTTAAATCGATTTCACATCCAAATTCAAATGAGCTAAAGCGGGCAAGGCATAAGGGTAAGGTATAAGCAAGCACATAAAACTACAAGGAAAGATGTGGAACAAGCGTTTGGTGTAAAGAAGAAATGGGCTATAATAGCCAATCCCTCACTACCGATGTCTATGACTAATATAAAAAACATGATGTACACATGCATCATATTACATAATATGATTCGAAAACACAAAGGAAAACCAATATCTTCCACCTTTTATCCGGAGGAACAACATCTGAAGAAGATTTTATATGAACTCACGAACAAACGTTACAAGGTATAAGACTAAATAAAATCAGCAGAAACACATCAAGACCATTGTGCCGATTTGATCGAACACCTTTGTTATGTCAAAATTTAACCCAATTGTCCCTAACAATTATTTGAAAATAAAATAGTCTATTTACTCACTGAAGAAATCATTAAGTGTTGTATAAAGCTCAATAAACAATGACAAGCTTCAGAGAAGTCAAAGACTAACTAAAGAAACACTTCACATCACTGACGCGGTGTCAATGAGTGAAGTACTTGAGTGACAAACAACATGAGAGTCATTAATATGACAAAGTCTTAATGACTCTCAATATGTATCTCCTTGTAGAAACAAACAAAATATGGTTGTAGGGACCTTTCATAGACCTTTTCAATTGCTATACCCATAACCAAATCTTGGTCAGTAATAATAGAAACAAGTGAGAAATCATGCATACATTTAAGAAATTGTTTAAACAACTATGTACATGTTATTTCGGTCTCATTTTCCAGCAATGCTCTTCCTAACAAAATTAGAAGTAACTTTGTTTTAGAAAGGCAACATCTATACTACTATATAAAGCATTTATAATGTGGGACCCATTAAAAATTAAGATAAGGAGGTGCAATCTTGACCATCCATCTCATTTTTGGGAATCACATCATAAAGTGACATGTGTCACCTTTTGATTAAAAAACCACCTTTATTTTCAAATTGAAATATCTTTTTATCTATTTAATTTTATTTTGATCTAATTTCACCATATTTTTTAAAATTTTATGCTCTTTAATTCAACATCCATTTTGATATATTTTTATAATAATTATTTTTTTACATTTTAATGGGTTTATTTTATGTTGATTTATATTTTTTTACAACTTTAATCTTAATTAAATATAAACTTGATACGTTAAAACTATATACTTTCGGAGAGAGTGTTGTCTTTTTACATGCGAGAATGATGATGTTAATATGGTGTTGCGAGAAAGTTACGGGAAACCCCAACGAACACATACATTTGTGAAACGAAATTACTAAGCGGGTAGAAAATTACGTAAAAAGTTGAGTTAGTAAATTTTTTATTGTCGTCGCTATGCGCGTGTAACCAACTAGTATAAGAAAATGTTTGTAACAGAGATAGACAGTGATTCTAAAAAACAAAAATAATACAATGTGTAAAAAGTTTTTTCTCCCATTATGGTTTTCACCTAAGTGGTCCCCAAGTGTTAATCTGTTTACACGTTTCTATCATTTTTTTTTACTATCAAGATTTGATGTCCTTTAACCTTTCATATTCTTATTTTGATCTGATTAAAAACTGAAACAAGTAAAAAAAAAGAAGAAGATCTCATTGCTAATACTATATCAATTTGATTAATCATGTCACAAAGTGCTAAGATAAGAAGATTGTCTAGTCTTTTGATTAATTAAGCAGAAAATGAGGTTGTGGTATTTGGGGATGATGATATACATGATGAGCGGTGATTCACTCTTGTTGGCAAGGTCTATACACACCGCGTAATTAATTTTCAAAAGTTAAAAAGGATCCTAATGGCTGCATGGAGGCCTAGACGATCAGTTAGCATACAGGAACTGAAAGGCGGCCTATTCCTAGCAACTTTTGATCATTTGGTGGACATGAGGCGTATTCTTGCTGATGGTCTTTGGTCTGTTGAAAGAGACCTTGTAATTCTGAAACCATTGGATGAGGAAGAACAGCCTTCTATCATGGAGATGAGTAAGATGCCCTTTTGGATTCGATTACTTAATCTTCCCTTTAGTAGACGCAGTGAGAAGTATGTTAGGAGCATCGCCGAGAGGCTTGGTTCAGTTGATATCCGTCGTCTAAAAGAAGGTAGTAAATACACCCGCATTCGGTTTATGATTGATGTCTCTAAGCCTTTGTGTCGGCATCTTTCTGTAATGAATCGCAAAAATGAGAAAGTGACGATTGGGCTATGTTATGAGCGCTTGCCAAACTTTTGCTACTGGTGCGGACATCTTGGACACACATAGAAAGAATGTCCTGATAAGCCGGTATAAGTAGATGGAAGAACATTCGAGAATTAGACTTTTTAAGAATCCTTGCGAGCTCCACCACTAAGAGAAGGAAGTAGTAGGTCGGAACAAGAGCAAACTAATTGGGGTTTTGATGGACTTATGTGTCATAATGATCAGACTAGTAGTCAAGAGTTGCATTGTAACAAAAGATTTAATGAAATAGAGGGTGAGAATGATTTACCAAGTACACGTGTTAAAGAGAAAAGGACTTTGGACAGGGAGCTAAATGAGATGGAAAAGAATGAAGAGACCAAGGTTACATAAAATTTTAAAATTATAACGACTTCCACTACTAAAGGTAAGGATAGTTTAGCACGTAATTCTTGGAGAAGACAAGAAAGGGCCTCGTTTAATAGTGGTATGCCCACTTTTGGTTATCACTCTGATGAAAAACAAGGGAACAAACGAGAATAGATAGAGGTTGGGGCTCAGAACATATGGAGGTTGATGGTGAAAAGCGTTCGAAGAATGACGAATGTATCAACAAAAAGGCAAGGGCTGCCGCCTAGAACCATGACGCTTCTAAGTTGGAATGTCCAGGGTTTGGGCAACCCTTGGACTGTTTATCATCTTCGCGAACTAGTGAAGGTAAGCCCTCTATCGTGTTTCTTATGGAGACCCGGTTACACGATATAGAAACTGTGGGTATTCGTCGATGTTTTTCTGATTTTAACTTCTTAGTAGTCAATCCCGATAGGAGAGCTGGTGGTCTTATGTTGATTTGGAAAAAGAACATAAATGTGAAAGTTATGAGCTATTCTAAACATCATGTAGATTTTTGTGTTTGTGAGGATCTGGTAGAGTGGAGAGGGTCGGGAATTTATGGTTAGCCGAAAAACCAAGACAAGTATCGTACATGGTTATTGCTTCGTTCGCTAAAAACTGTATCAACGCTTCCTTGGGTTTGTTTTGGAGATTTTAATGAAGTGTTGTATATTTTTAGAAAGTTGGAATGCGCGGGTGTAATATGCAGGATCAAAGCGTTTGAGACTACATGTCACTACTGTGACTTATATGACTTAGGTTTTAAAGGTTGTAAGATGACTTGGTCAAATGGAAGAAGAGGGGCGTATAATGTATAAAAACGTCTTGATAGATTTTTTGCTACACCGGATTGGTCAACACTTTTCCCGTCCAACCAGGTCCAAAATCTACCTCGAGTAACATCAGACCGTTCGCCTATTGCGCTTTCTCAAAAAGAATGTACGAATGGAGGTGGTCAGAAAAGGAGGTTTCGGTTTGAACACATGTGGCTCGGAGATAATAGATTAGAGGGAATCATTGAGGAAGCATGGATTGATGGTGTAAGAGAGGGCTTGGGGAATAATCTGACAGTGTTAGTTAGTGGTTGTGCTGGAAGACTGACGGAATGGAATAAACAACCTTTGGCCATGTGCAACAAAATATTCAAGCTAGAGTTAAGAGGTTGAAAGCATTACAAAACCAAATGATGTATGATTCGTATCAAGAACAGCGTAACTTGCAGAATGAATTAAAGGAACTATATGCACGCGAAGAGGTTATGTGGCGCCAAAGGAGTAGAATTCAATGGTTGAAGGAGGGGGACAAGAATACAAATTTTTTTCATGCTCGCTCGAGTAGTTGAAGGAAACAAAATAGCTTGTTGAAATTACGGAATGATGATGGCAGGTGGGTGGAAGATAGTGCGGGTATATGTGATATGGTATCATCATTCTTTGAGAAGTTGTTTGCCACCTCTCACCCACCAGACTGTGAAGAGGAAGTGTCATGCCTTGATAAAACTCTTTCTGATGATGATGTTGAAGATCTAGAGAAACCGGTTTTGAAGGTGAAGTTTATGCCGCACTTATGCAAATGCACCCCTCAAAGGCCCCTGGATCGACTCGATGGTATGACCGCATTGTTTTATCAAAAATTCTGGAAAATTGTTGGTCCTATGGTTGTAAGTGTAATTGTTCAATTCTTTCGTTCTGGAATCATGCCACATAATATAAATGAAACTTTAATTACTTTAATTCCAAAAACTCCATCTCCGACAACTTTAAATGACTTGCGCCCCATTAGTTTATGCAATGTTATTTACAAAATAATATCCAAGGTACTCGTTAACAGAATTAAACGAGTTCTCCCAAGGTTAATTGATGAAACTCAGTCTGCTTTTGTTACAGGACGCACGATCACTGATAATGCTATAGTTGCTTTCGAGGTTTTTCACTGGCTTAAGAACAAAAGAAGCGGTCGTAAAGGTGCGATGGCGCTTAAAGTTAACATGAGTAAAGCTTATGACCATGTGGAGTGGTCGTTTATTAGATCAGTTCTTCAAAGGTTCCGTTTCCCACATAACTTCACGAATATGGTTATGGAATGTGTGACATCTGTCTCCTTCTCATGTGTGCAGAAGTGTTGTCAGCAATGATTAGGAGAGATTAGGAGAGATGTTTCCACTCGCCACATTCACAGAGTTAAAATCAGTCGGAGTGCTCCTGAAGTAAGTCACTTATTTCTTGCAGATGATAGTATATTCTTTATTTGGGCCTCGGTGGAGGAATGCACTCTGTTGAAGAATATTTTGGCGAAGTACTGTTGTTGTTCATGTCAAAATATTAATTTCCAGAAATCAGAAATCTTTTTCAGTCCAAATGTGGAAGAAACTTCACGAAATCTCATTATGACTAAACTTGAGGTCCGTGAAGCATCACAACAAACTATGTACTTAGGCCTCCCTTCTATTGTGGGAAGAAAAAAGAGAGGTATTTCAAGCTAATCTAGACAAGGTATGAAAGAAAATTTCTGGTTGGAAAGAAAGAAATTTGTCGATAGGGGGCAAGGAGGTTTTATTAAAATTTGTAGCCCAAGCAATGCCAATGTATGTAATGAATATTTTTCTCTTACCAGATGGACTAATTGTTGAGATCCATCGAGCCTTTAATTGCTTTTGGTGGGTACATAGGAACAAGGAAAACCCTATACGATGGGCATCTTGGGAGTCTATGTGTATGTCTAAATACCATGGCGGCACGGGCTTTCGTCATATGAATGGTTTTAACGAGGCTCTCCTCGCAAAGCAAGGGTGGAAACTAATCACAATGGAAGAGTCACTTCCTGCTAGAATTCTTAAAGCAAGGTACTTTCCAAGGAGTTGTTTCTTAGATGCAAGGATTGGCTACAAACCGAGTTTTATTTGGCGCAGCTTATGTTCGGCGCGAGATATCATTTGTAAAGGGCAAAAATGGAATGTTGGCAATGGTAAACAAGTAAGTATATGGGATGACTATTGGCTTAAGGGTTACAGAACATTGTTCAACCACACTCAAAATCAGAATTTTCATGTTGTTAATGATCTTCTGGATCCTCCTGGAGAAGGGTGGAATCATAGACTATTGTCACAAGTTTCCCCCCGCCAAATTGCAGACAAGATATCAGGTACACATATCAATCATGCTGTTTGTGATTCTCGTTACTGGGATGCTTTTCCGAAGGGTATATTCACGTGCAAATCTGCGTATTGGATTGCATGTTAGAACATAGAATGTTTCCAAGAAGCACAACCACAACATGAAAAGAAATGGTTGAAGGGTATCTGGTTGGCTAACATTCCCAGTAAAGTAAAAATATTCGCATGGAGAGCTTGTATATATCTCTGGCCCACATTAAGCAATCTTCTTGCAAGAGGGTTAGTGCCTGGATCTCTCAATTGTGTGCATTGTTCGGCTCCCACAGAAGACATTAAACATGATTTATTCCTTTGTTATTGGGCACGTGATATATGGGCTAGCGTGGAGCTCAATCATCTTACAAACGAGGCAGTTGATATATGGATTGAAGATGTGATATGTGCTACTCAAGAGCGACAACAAGGTAAGTTTGAGTTAATGCTTATGTTTATGTGGCGAATATGGTGTGTAAGAAATTGCAAAGCTCGTGGATAAGGAGATCTCGTGCAAAACAAAGTGATAGAATCTGCTTATGCAATGTTGCAAGATTTTTCCCGAGCGAATCGAGCTACAGTAGTAACCATGGCCCCTCATAACACACCATCGTGAACATGGTCTGCCCCAACATACGAAGAGGTTAAAATTAATAGTGATGCTGGTATATCAAGGAACAGTGGTGTAGCAAGCCTTGGTTTTGTTGTGAGATCCCATATTGGTTGCGGGAAGCAAAAGGGTCAATTTTGCGACGTCGGTTGTTGAAGCTGAGGCAAAAGCAATTCTTTAGGTTATACAAGTGGCTCTAGCTAAGGGCTTTACAAGAGTTGCTTTGGGAGACTGATTTAAGCATTCTTGTGGAGGCTTTCAAACTACGACTAAGTTTCGTTTGGTTTTTTCAGGAGGTTTTACCTCTTAATCTGCAAAACCATCGTCTGCAGGAAGAGGGTTGCATCTAAGCTCTTCATCTGCAAAGAAGAAGACCATTTGTTTTTTTCTCTTGAAGTACTTCTTTCATTTTTGTTTTCTTTATCTTTTTTACAAAGTGTTTTTTACGTTTTCGTCTGTTTTTTTTACCGTTTCTGTCAGTTATTTACGTTTTCGTCAGTTTTTATACGGTTTTCGTTAGTATTTTTACGTTTTCGTCAGTTTTTAGTCTTAGTCTATTTTTTTACGTTTCGTCAGTTATTTTACGTTTTTTGTCAGTTTTATTTTATGTTTTCTTTAGTTTTTTTACGTTTACGTCAGTTTTTTTACAATTGCGTCAGTTTTTTTACGTTTGCGTCTTCTTTTTTACGTTTTCGTTAGTTATTTTACGTTTTTGGCTGTTTTTTACGTTCTCGTTATTTTTTTACATTTTCGTCAGTTTTTTTACGTTTTCGTCAGTTTTTTTACGTTTTCGTCAGTATTTTTACGTTTTCGTCAGTTTTTTACGTTTTTGTCAGTTTTTTTACGTTTTCTTTAGTTTTTTTATGTTTACGTCATTTCTTTGTTTTGCCTGTCAGTTTTCTTTTACGTATGCGTTGGGTTTTTTTTACGGTTTTCAGTCTAATTTTACGTTTTCGTCTTTTTTTACGTTTTCGTCAGTTTTTTACGTTTGCGTCAGTTTTTTTATGTTTCCCTCTGTTTTTTACGTTTTGGTAAGTTTTTTTTACGTTGTCCTCTGGTTTTTTACGTTTTGTCAGTTTTTTACGTTTTCGTCAGTTTTTTTACGTTTTCTTATGTTTTCTACGTTTTCGTTAGTTTTTATACGTTTTCGTCATTTTTTTTACGTTTTCGTCGGTTATTTTACGTTTTCGTCTGTTTTTTCGTTGTCGTACTTTTACGGACGGAAACTTGAAAAAACGGAGAAAAACGTAAAATAAGTGCGAAAAGTAAAAAAATGAGATGAAAACGTAAAAGACGACTGCAGGACGTAAAAAGAAGGGCGAAAACGTAGAAAAAACGTACGAAAACATAAAAAACGGACGAAGACGTAAAAATAGGCAAAAACGTTAAAAAACAGACGAAAAAGTAAAATAACGGAGGAAAACGTAAAAAACCAGACGAAAACGTAAAATAACTGACAAAGACGTAAAAATACAGACGAAAACGTAAAAAAGCAGATTGAGAACGTAAAAAAAACGGTACGAATGTAAAAAAAAACAGACAAAAACGTAAAAAAACAAAAAAAACCTGACGAAAACGTAAAAAAACTGACGATAACGTAAAAAACTAACGAAAACGTAAAAAAACTGAAGAAACGTAAAATAACAGACGAAAACGTAAAAAAAAAGACGAAAACGTAAAAAACTGACGAAAACGTAAAATAATTACGATAAATCAAAAAACAGACGAATTAAAAAATGACTAAAAAGTAAAAATAAAAACTAAAAAATAATGACAGAAAACGTAAGAAAAAGACGAAAAAACGTAAAAAAAATGACGAAAACGTAAAAAAACCGACGAAAACGTAAAAAATTGACGAAAACATAAAAATACTGGACGAAAGTTAACAAATACTGACGGATTAAAGTAAAAAAATTATACTCCAAACGTAATAACTGATGAAAACGTAAAAAAAATATTATATATCGTAGAAAAACGGCATTAAAATGGATGAAAACGTAAAAAAACATACAAAAAAGAATAAAGACGGTTGAAAACGTATAAACCCAGATATAAAGTTGAATTATTTATTTATTGTGAAAGAAGTGAGAAGAAGTGTAAGAAGTGAAATATTTGCTTTCTGGAATTTTTGAGCGTTTAGTAAAGTGTTTTTTACACTTATCTCTGCAATAAACAAACAATAAAACGTCTGGAGGCTGCCAGACATAAGTGGTCATAAAAAGAGTTAGAAGATGTTATTTAGAAAAAACAAACAAAACCCAAGTGTTGGTTCCTATTAGAGCTTTATTTCTCCACATATGTCAGCTATGCCTCTCTTTTGATTTATGTACCTGGTCTTTTGTGCATCGCGGGGGGAATGGAGTTGCTCATGAGCTAGCTAGAAGAGCGTTAAATGATACTATAGATGACTTGTATGAGGGTTTTGTGCCCCTTTCGGTTGAGTCATGGGTACAACATGATGTAACTTCTCTTATTGGCTTTTGTTAAAATGAAAGTTAGTATAAAAAAATAAAATAAAAAAATAATACAATGTATTGTAGTGGATAGGATCCTCCTGTCATTGAAGTATAAGTTTAGCTTTGATTCATGAGAGTTTTATTTGTCATTCAACCATGACAGTGTTGTAAATCTTTGATTCATTTTTAATCAGATTTATAAACATTGAAAAGTACAAATTTGTATTATTATAGTGTATGATTCTCATAATCCAGATCCGTATTGAAAGACTACTAATAACATTGAGCAATGTTAATATTATAGTGTAAAAGCTTCAAAAGTTGCTACTGCTGTTACAACTTTTGAGAGGGAGAAATACACTAATATTGATTAAAATCCAAAACAAAACTTAGTTTACAAAAACTGAAAGACAAAAGCCTTGATAACAAAAAACCAAAAACCCATCACACAAAAACTTCACACAAAACTACCACAAAACACCCCTACAAAAAACATAAGAGGTCTCTAAAAGAAAGAGGTTCCTAAAGAACATCACACAAGAACCCCCTCAACCTTACTCACTGAACCTGGGCAGTGAACCACGGTCACCGAACCCCCTGAACCTTACTTAATAAACCTGGGCACTGAACCCCGTCACTGAACCCCTTGAACCTAACTCACTGAACCTAGGTACTGCCGTACTCACTGAACTCACTGAACCTGGGTACTGAACCCCAATCCCTGAACCCTTACCACTGAATCATAACCACTGAACCTCACTCATTGAACCTAGTCGTTGAACCCCTGTTTCTGAACCATGGTCCATCACTTACAACTAGTTAATTTAGGCTATTTGTATATACAAATAAGAGGAGATTATTGGGTTAAAATTTGACCTAATTGTCCGTGACAATTATATAAAAATAAAATAGCCTATTGACTCACTGAAGAAATCAGTGAGTGTTGTATAAAGCTCAAGCAACAATGACAAGCTTTAGAGAAGTCAAAGAACAACTGAAGAAACACTTTACCTTACTGATGCGGTGTCAATGAGTGAAGTACTTGAGCGGCAAACAACATGAGAGTCATTAAGATATGACAAAGTCTCAATGACTCTCAATATCTATCTCCCTGAAGAAACAAATAAAATACAAGTGGGGATTTTAAAAAAGAAAGTCAAACAAGTACAAGAAGTTGCTATAAATGTGAGAATAGTTTTCATCACTGTTCTTAAAGTATGATTTTTGCTTTTTCAAGAAGGAAAACATTTATTGGAAGATGTACTTCTTCACTGGATACATGACACATCTCAACAACCCTTACATGTTACCCTTGTATTTTCTCTTATAAAAGAAAATGTTTATAACAGAGATAGATAATGATTCTAAATAAACAAAAATAATACAATGTATTATAGTTGATAGGATTCTTCTCTCATTGAAGTATAAGCTTATCTTTGATTCATGAGAGTTTTATTTGTCATTTAATCAGGATAGTGTTCCGCAACTATCCCTTGTAAATCTTTGATTTATTTCTAATAAGATTTATAAACACCGAAAAATACAAATTGCGTTATTAGTTGTTAAATGGATATTGAGTAAAACTTGTTCTTATCATCTTTAACATATTTATGTTTTACTCAATTCTTTGGACCAACAACCTTTCACGTAGAGCTTAAATAAAGTTTTATTTTTAGTTATGGTGTTTTTTTAATTGTGTTGTTTTTAATTTTGATGTAATTTTTTTTAATTATTAATGAAAGTTTAATTTTAATACTTATTGATTATGCAAAAGGGAATGGGTTAGGTGGTGGCCTTGGTGGTCACCATGACACAGTTTAGCGATAAATTTAATGACGTACTGAATGATAGTGTGAGATCGACATGCAAATGGTGAATTTGACGACCATTACATCCGTTCTAAGTTCCTATTTTTCTTGCACAATACGTAAATCACATAAGTATATGCTAATGGATCAAACACAAAACTAACACCTCCCCAAACTGGTTTTTTTCGGACATATTTGATTTGGTATATTATATAAGTCAATAAAAGTTTCAATAGCCTTTAATAACTAACAAAGAGTTGTCCTAAAGAAAATGTATAATCATTATCAATCTATACAATCATTGGGAAAACCGGTTGCGACCCAGTTTATGCCCGTCCGACCCATGACCGATTTTT
>BQNB010128942.1:3953-19201 GCA_026074375.1 Tanacetum coccineum
TATTACAAGTCCCGCCCATACAAGACTTGTAATACTTAGATTCATACATAATTCTATGTAAACAAAAATTATGACGGTCTTCGTGTAATACGATATTGTATATAACTATGAAAAATAATAATATTCTTAAAGACCATTGATCAACTCACAATGTCTGAGAACGAAATGAGACCATTGTGCAACTCACAATGTCTAAGAAGTAAAATGAGACCATTGTATAACTCACAATGTCTGAGGTATAAAATGAGACCATTGTGCAACTCACAATGTCTTAAGAAATGCTCCGATATTTATATAAATAACTCTTATATAAATAAACGTGCGATATACGCAAAAGATGCAAGCATATATATTATATATATATGTATGGCATGTAAGTACTTAATGCAGCACGTAATGTAAGCACATAAGCAAGTAGCGTGTATGCACTTTGAAAATGTTTGATGTGATGCAATGTTTGTGAAAACGGTTATAGTCTAGGGTAAAATATGCAACATAGTTCTCTATAACCAGTGCTCTGATACCAATCTGTAACACCCCTAAAAATATAAACGCAGCGGAATACCAATTGGGGTGCTACTTCATAAATACACAGCGCTAGATACAAGAGAACGACCTCTAAATGTGTCGTTTGTAAAATAATCTCGTTGATTTTCTGAAATCAAAATAATAGTTGTCCCATAATTGCATCACCATGAAAAACTTGAATGTAAAGACTCCAATGCACATCAAATAATCCAAGCATCTAATTCACCTGAGAAAAACATGCTTAAAACGGTCAACATAAAGTTGGTGAGTTCATAGGTTAGTTTAAATATGAATGTAAGTTTCAAATGAATGTATTTGTCCACTGTATCATCACAGTACCATGTAAAAATCCCAAAGATTTATAAAGAATGCATGACCAATTTAATGTCACCAAAAGTACCAATCTTATCCCAAAGATTTATAAAGAATGCATGACCAATTTAATGTCACCAAAATGTTTCAAGTATGTATTGCCACTTTATTCAAGGCAACGTAAACATCCCTGTGTGTAATAAACCATGATTACGATTACTCTAAGTTCATGAAACCGCTACGTAGACTTAATTGTATGCCAATCTTTTCAGGCACTGTGAGTGTTCATTTTCATGTGAACGTTGTTGCGCTGGCCCTGAGTCTACCAAGCCAGTCACGTGATCCGACATGGTATAACGTTCGTTTGCCCAGTGATCGCTAATCACCCGAACGGGGACTGTCAATCCCGAATAGATCTATTTTATAACATTCGCGCTCACCCTCCGAGTGATTCACAGTTCATGCAACCTAAGCTAATCCGTAATCATATAAGTGAAAATAAAGTTGTTTCGTTCATAGATGAAAACAAGTATTGTATCTCAACGCGAGATATGAGAATGAGTATGGAAATCAAACAAGTAAATGCGTTTGTAAACATGTATGCAAACGAGTTGTAAATGAGCACGTAACGAGTTTAAATCAAACACGTAATTGAATTTGTAACAAGCATGTTCTCACCCCAAAAATATATGTAAAACATGTAAAACGTGGGGCTATGAAACTCACCTTGATCAAAGACCACGATCAAATAATCCAAATAAATCACAACCGAATCTGCAACGATCTCGGCCACGACCTATAATTATGTCGCTCTATTATAATACACGTATTAAATACGATCAACGATGCGTACATCGTAACGACGAAATCATACATATTTTAATATGTATACATACATATATACATGTGATGAGAAATCCACTTGCGCGTCTTTAAACCTTAACCCTTAGTATATTATATGTGTATCCCATAGCGAGCTATGCAAATATGTATGTAAACAATTTGTAAACAATCATGGTAAATGCATATTGTCAAACAAGCTATGTATCCCCTCGCGTGGTTTAAAACATTCAAAGGATTGAATTGCGAGGCTATGAAACTCAATTGATTAAAGTCCACACGTTCAATTAATCAATTAAATCACAAACTAATCTGCAACGATCTCGACCACGACCTTTTCATGTTGTCGTTCGATTACAACTCGTAATATAATACGACCATCGATGAGTACATCGTTACAACGAAAACATTATATCATTATATATATTGTTACATCATATAGGTGATGAGAAATACACATCGCGCGTCCTAACCTTAACTGCTGAGTATTTTTTATATATATATCTATTTTCATTCTGTACTTCCCGGATCTAACTACAACACTACCAGTAGTAACATTTTTATACAATTACCAGTACATACATGACACAAAATTACTCTACCAGGTGTAAACTCTATATTACTACAGTAGCAATGACATAACTACAAGAGTAACTATTACACTTACCAGGGTAAACTACTAAACACTACCAGGAGGAACTTAACTCTACAGGAGTAACTATAACACTAACAGGTGTATCTATAACATCTTACCAGGAGTAAATCTTATCCTACAAGAGTAACTATAACACTACCAGAGTAAATTAACCACTACCAGGTGTAACTTAAACACTATAACCAGGAGCAAATGACTTCTGATAATGTATATTTATTTTACAAGTTGAACCGACTATAACAGACCCCTAAATCACATTTTCACAACTCGGGTTCTAAAGAGAATTCATGCGAAACAATATTCCGAACAACTTCTTAGTTTTAGCCGAGACCCGAAACCCAACAGAAAATGACCAAAATGCCCCTACCAGTTTCTGCCGAAAAGTATTACCAAAACGCATACATGCGTTTGCGTTTTTGACCCGTTATAAGGCGTCTTTAACTCTAGAAAACCTCGCGGAAAGGTAAAACGTTATTTTGAACAACTTTTCAGTTTTGTCCGAGACCCGAAACTCGACTGAAATGGGTGAAAACGCACTCGCATCAGGTCTGATGCAGTGTACTAATTTCCAAACAGCCAGATTTTGCCCCTGCCTTAAGACCCGTTAACACTCGCTTTTAGACTTAAAGAACCTCTCGGAAAAGTAAAACGACCTTACCGATACGACTTTCATGTTTCGACCGAAGCCGAAACGGACTCGAAAGTGCCGAATCGAGTTTTTTAAATTCCGGACTCAGCAGCGCCCTTTTTTATATCATAAGTGCAGAAATTTAGTGTTTCGAATATATCTCGTTTTTGGCATAACTTTTTCGTTATTAGGAGTTACAAGACGATCCTTATATGGAAACGATCGTCTAAGCAAGATTGTTATTTTAAAAAATATTTCTAAGCTAAAATCAGATTTAACCATTTCTCGATTCCTCGTTTGCGTGCCAAACTTTCTGGTCGCAGTAAGCTTTTTACAAACCACGCCAAAATCGTTTTTGACCAAAAATACTCATTAAAACTATGTACTAATCTAGCCTATATATATACTTGCCCACTTAATTTTTATGTCAGAAATATACTAGGAGCGCCAAGTTCAAACGTTTTCATCACATATATGCATATTTATGTAAATCAATTCAAATGAATGAGAATAATCGAGATAGACATAAAAAGTGAAGTCACTATGCTTTATGGATCCAAAGATCGCGAAAATCAATAAGGCACTCGTCTTCGTCCTTCTTGCCGTTCCTAGTAGTGGCTCACTTCCCCGAACAGAAACAAAATGACAATTCTTTATTGACTCCATCACCCAATAACTTGCAATAATAAAAACACACCCTCTATGTCTTGTACCCGGGTTCGAACAACTACTTCCAATCAAAACCACTTCTTTGACCCTTGCTTGGTTCGAACCAAGAGGAAAGAGACAACCAAAGTACATCGTTGGTTTTACTTGATTCACCTCACATGAAAAAGTGATAATTTAATGTGTTAATGAGATCAAACTAGAAAATGAATTGTTAACTGTGTGGGTTGTTTAATTCGGGAAACCACAAGAATAATCCAAGATAAATGATCACTTGGTATATATATTTGTCCTAAATATCCTAGAAAATATCTTATAAATATCTTGCAAAATATCTTTTAGTTAATTTGTAAAAATATCTAGTTAATTTAACGTGACGCCTTAAACGAGCAGCTTCTGGCCAAGGCCGAGATAATAAAATACGCCCATGGTTCATGAATATCGATATTTTATGATCATAGAATAATAGCGGACACGTCGTAAATTTTACGAGATCTCGAACGATTAAACGAACGCGCGGTCAAACGTCGACTCGCGGTAACGTCAAAAATAAAAAGATAACCCAATCTTTATCCAAATCTTTTCTTAAATAATACGAAATATTTATTATCGACAAATAAAATGTTAAATGTCGACACTCACTCACGGAAACTCGTAAAATAATATTTACGACATCGGGCACGCGATCGTCGTACAATGACCTAAAACACGGGGTGTTATACGGTTCATCTTCGAATGAATTAGGAGATTATTGTGTGGCGGATAACAATTATGAAGGAGCCCCAGTCTTCGATGATGATCAATTTGAAGACGAGTTGGAGATGGGAGATGATGCTTTCGTGCTAATTAGGAAAGAGGTGGCTTCGGATAGCGAAATTTCCGAGGCAATGTTTCCTTTTCTTGAGAATTTTCTGATGAGTTGCCTGATGGATTGCCGCCTTTGCATGACATCCAACATCACATTGATTTGGAGCCTGGTTCACAATTGCCTAACTGGCCACATTACAGAATGAGCCTAAGAGAGCACGAGGAGTTGCGTAGGCAGGTTGAAGAATTGGTTTCTAAGTGTCACGTTCGTGAAAGAATGAGCCCGTGTGCTCAACCACGTGGACCTCTTGATTAAATGTCTCTTCATGTTTCTGGTTTTGTTCTAAAGAAAGTGCAGGATTTTGTTGAAGGGTTACATGAAGTTCAAAAAGTTGTTCATGACAACTTGGTTCGAGCCAACTCCAAGTATAAACAAGATGCAGATCAAAAGCAACGACAGGTGGATTTTGAAGTGGGTGACTTTGTGTGGGCTGTTTTAACTAAGGACCGTTTCCCGGTTGGTGAGTATAATAAATTATCAGCTAAGAAGATTGGCCTGCTGGAAATTGTCGAGAAAATTAACTCCAATGCATACCGTTTAAAGTTACCAAGCCATATTCGATGTTTTGATGTCTTTAATATGAAACATTTGTTGGCTTATCACGGTGATTCATCTGATGACGATCTTGTTGGGAATTCGAGGACGAATTTTGTCTACCTATGGGGGAATGATGCAGGCCTAAGTGTTGAAGAACGGGCTCTTTTGTTTCTAGAGGCATAAGACCGTATGAAGAAAAGGCCTTGGTAACTTGGTGTTTCGGAGTTTCATAGTTTACGTTTATATTTCGTGTTTTGTAGTTTTGTAGTTTACGTTTATATTTGTCTTATATCCCACATCGCCCTAGAAGTCTAACATGTAAGCACTCCTTCTCCTATAAAAGGATGTGCAAAGGTATGATGTAGAATATAGTTTTATATTTTCATATTGATAATAAAGATTTGCATTAATCGAATTCAATATTCTTACAAAAAGCCATGGCTCTAAAAGGCGCGCCATGGTACCGCTAAGGCCTCGCAAAGGCGCGAGGCATGACCTCCGCGCTACGCAATAGACCAAGGCTTAGGCTTAAGGCTTGACGTGAGACGAGGAATGGAAAAACGTGATAAGACGCGATAAAGCGTGATGCGTGGAGGCTTTTTTGAATTCAATTTCAATAAAAATCATATTTTTATATAGAAATTAAAAAGATTACATGCAAAGATAGTTTCTTGACTTTATTCCTTATGTATGACACTTTTTGTAAACTCAATATATTTCAAATATAATTTAAATATATAGATAAATATTTTCATATTTTGTGCCGCTTTAAGTCACACCTTAAAAACGCCATGACTCGCCATGGCTCGTAAAGGCGTGAGGCTTGGCCATGCTTCCATGCCACGACTCACGCTATTTATAACCTTGCAAAAAGCCTATTCTTGGCGGTTTTTGTTAAAAATTTGCCTGATTATCGGTATTCTTTTGAATCAACGATAGTTGAAAGATTGTTTCTGGTATTCGTTTGAATCAACGGATCCAATTTGTGTTATTTCGTTTTTTTGTCTACATCACTATGCACGAGTACTCATCTAGTCACACATAATTAATTTATAAACCTTTTAATTTTAGAGCAACTGGTCCATGTCAAGCTTCAAAACTAGTTTTATCTAAGTTTAATTTTAACTGATCTATTTATTACTCCTTCCGTCTCTAAATAAATATCCATTATTGATTTTCGAAGTCATTTTTTCCAACTTTGACTTTATAATGAAGTAAATTTATTCGTAAAACACAATGGTTAAACGTTATTTATATACAAGTATTTTGATCGAAACACTAACAATAAGTTCGGCTAAATGATTATAAAGTTCAAGACAATTAATAATAAGTTCTTTATATATTAGTTAGTAGTTGGTTAATATGTGTAGATCATATTCCAAGGAAATAAGATGAGTTTTAAATTAAAGCTTCAAGATTGGCTAAGGTACAAATATATCTACTCTCTTTTAAGCATTATTTGTTCATAAGATATTGTACGGATATTCAATATCTCCTTTTAAGCAATCTTTATTGGTAAATATTCATGCGGATATTCTACCTAGTTCTCATTTAACATTCTTGATATATATTGTTTGTTTAATATGTGCTTCTTCCGGCTATTGGTGCAATTCATTAGTTCTTTCGTTTGCATCAATCAATTGTACGGATGACTCACTATACTTCTTTGGGTTCGTAATTTGTTAGTAAGGATGATTCTTTACATTCATTCATTTGATCGTTACTATATATGTACGGGTATCTTTGTTACTTACTTCTTTCTACTATTATTATGATTCATTGATTCTTTCGTTTGCTGCTTTTTTGTTCATACATATATTTAATCTCTTTTAAGCATTGTTTGTTTGTAAAATATTATACTCGACATGATCTCTTTACTATTCTTGTGGTTATTAGTTCTTTCATTTGCATCGATATATGCTTCTTTTGGCTATTAATATGTGTCCTTGGTTCTTTCGTTTACATTGATATTGGTACAAAGATTATATCTTTCTCATTTATCGTTCTTGATACATACAGTTATTCGATATGTGCTTCTTTGGTCGTTGGTATGTTTTGTTGGTTCTTTAGTTTGCATTTCTTATTTGTACAGATATATATCCTTTCTTTTAAGGATTCTTATGATATTTGATCCGAATCTATTTGCACCTTTGAAATCCCTATATATGTTCCTTGTCATTTGATTCAATATTTGTTTGCTACCCTATTTGATAACTTCATTAAACCTTTTGAATTCGTTTGACATATGCTTTATTTGACATGGGCATGATACGAATTTATTCGTTTGTTTAAACATGACCTTCTTTGTACATATTACATTTGTTTCGATATGTTATATGTACCCTTTGATTTGTTCTGATGCCCGAGCTATTAACTAGCCATGGAGAAACCATGACCACGTCATTGAGGCACCAATGACGTTACACTATATCTGGTAGTACGACATTCCCATATTTGTGTGCTCTATTATGCACTAAGATATACATGATTTGATTTCTAGGGAGCGTATGGATGCATCCTAGGTATCTCATTTAGTTTTGTTTGGGTGAATGGTTTAGTGTGGTGCCAACTCATTGGATTAAGTCTGAAGAAACCACAGCCCTCCATCCACAATTACTCACGAAACTTACATCCCCTACCCCACCTAACTCCCTCAACGGAATCTCCCACCCCAACCTCCCCATGTGCAACAATTAAATTGGTAAGGGTATCAAAACCTCCTAGCAGTGCTCCCATGTACAAAATTTGAAATAAATGTTAAAAAGATTATTATGTCTATGCATGTGGCATGTGTTAGACATTTTCAAACTCGTGGGGCATTTCTATGTGATTCGTTTGGCTACTTATTTCATTAAACCTATATGAAATTCGACATCTTTGTTAATCAGATTATTGCAGTTTCATTTCGTTTAGTTATGCATACTCGATCTATCTGTTTTGTTTATATCTGAGCCTTTACCTCAACCACATTTCTTTGCTTAACGACATGTAATCAGGGGAATTTAGGATACCATTGAATAGTGCATAATACTGGACCATCTTGAGGACTAGCATACCACATCTACGCTATAAGTTATTTAGACATTAGACATTAGATTTATTTCTATCATAGAAATTCATATTATCTATACTTGATTGCCTTAAGTGAATTAAAGAATTTGTGGTTGATCTATTTAATTAGTAAAAGTGTTTCACTTGCACATTTACATTTTGGATCCATAAGTGTGACATTCAAGCCTTTTTCTGGGCGGGGTGTTTCAACAAACCAAACACTCCCTTAATGAGTAAGAATTTACGACTTAATGTAGTGTTTGATATGCATGAATCGAAGTTGGAATGAATAAATTATTACAATAGAATGATTTTGTTAAGTTTTGTAATGAAATTGTTTATTCATTAGTTCATTCCATTGCGTTTGTAACCACCAATTTCATTACATAGTCGCTATTTACTTTTTTTTCATTCCATTACAACATGGAATCATATGTTGTCATATTTTATTTATTTCAATCTTTTTCAACATCCATTGCATCGTACCAAACAACATGAGTAAATGCTATATTTCATTCTAACATGGCAACTAAATAGGTCAATGAAACAATAAATCATTCAATTACAATGTCCATTTTATTAGATTGTCGATTACATTCTTTTATCTGTCAATTACGTACAACCAAACAAACCCAAAAGCCCATTTAATGTTGGTTTATATGATTTGTGCACCATAAACATTTCATATTTGTCCTTTTTCTGAGAGTAATTGATTAATCCATCTTAACATTTATTTGAGGTACAAATATTATAAATTTTGTAATTCAAATATGACCCTTATTTTGTAACATCAAACTCTAGAGCCTAGAATTGTTTGTATATAAATTCTGTCTGAAGTAATGTTCTACAATTCAACTTAATATACAAAAACATAAAAATCACACATGTCTCAGATGAAATGAGCAAATTTCTATAAAACTCGTGATTTTGCATGTAAGAGACGAATGCACTTAATCTCCTAACTTTAATCTTTTTCCCTATACCCGTAACAACTTTTGCAATATAATAAAACTTTTGCTGCATATGTAAATATATGAACGACTAGGGGGCCTCTTTTACATTATGGCACAGGGCCTCAGTTACCTGTTTGCAGTAGCTCTAAGCATTTGACAAAATCTAATCAATAGAACATTGACAGGGTTTAATGAGCTCCAAATGGTGGACAATTAGAATTAGTTACGTTTCACTCACTCTAAAACTGATTATGAAATATTTTTCAACAAGATGACAGTGTATGCTTTTATTCGTGTTCACAAGTCATGCGTCGTAAATCCACAAAATTACATAGCTTTGAGTAAGAAGTATCAAAATCATGCTTAATAGGTAGAAATGCATCATGAAGAAAAAAAGTTTGTTTCATTAACAATATATATTCAATACAGACCATCAATCCAAATCAACATCTTTAAAACCTCAGTAAACACATACACAATTCCTAAAGAAAACCAAACCGAAAAATAGAAAGAAAAATAGACATGGTCGCAACTATAACTTCACAAGATTTAAAGAGAATACGAGGAAAACGCAACTAAGACCATGAGAACGACCACCGAGATAAAAGAAGCCACCACGGCCCCACTAGTTTTCTGGCAGAAGTCGTTAAATTGTTGGCAAATTGCAGGCCAGTTAGCATCTGAATTCCCGTTATGAGCCAAGTAGACTATTGATGCAGCCCCACCAGCTGCTGATGTGGTCAAAGCAATCATAACCTAAGATCAAAACAAGAGAGTTAGCAATAGGACCAGTTATATCTCGGAAAGATGTGTCAAGTTGATTTAATTATTTGCTGCATGTGTAGTTTCTCGTTAAGAGATCTTACTGTGTCAAAGAACATTAGGATGACTCTAGGCTTGACTGCGTGTGGGCGCATAATGCACACAATAGAGATGGGAATCGAGAGAGCAAGGTAACTTGCAGTTATAGCATTTGCAATCACGAAAAACCTGTTTAGTGTCACCAAATATGGTTATATAGTTAAAAAAAAATAGTACTCCAAGAAAATTATGAGCAGAGTTAAATGGTCGAATGATCCTCTAGTGTGGCATAAATAGGATAATCTTGTTTGGAGCCTATAGAAGTACAATATTACACTTACGTAAAAGCTGGCAAATCATCATACTCGGCTTTAAACTGAAAGAACTGAGTGAAAAATGGTAAAGTCTGATCAGTCGAGCCCATGGCTATAGCGGCTCCTAAAGCAGTTGCTATACCAGCTATCCTTAGAACGACGTCAAAGACAGCTAAACCTCTTTTGTAACCATCCTTTTGTTTTGATTGAACCACTTGTACTACTGGTTTGGTGCTGCTTGAAGCACCTGGTGGTGTTGCCAAAAGTGGAGCTTTTCCCTTTCTTTCCTTTGGTGTTTCGGTAATGTTAATGGGAGCTGAGTCGCCTTCCATTGTATATATTTAAACCTGAAATTTGAAAGAGATATACAGTTGAGAAAGAGAGAGAGATAGATGTTGATGATGGAATGAAATAGTACATATGATGGTTTATATAGGATATAATAGCATTGTATTTTTAAGAGTTGGTGATCATAGAATATTTGAGAAAAGTGTTGTGAAGTTGATGGAGGAATGAAGAGTTGTTGTTTCTTTTGAATAATGCTTGTTCTTTTTGCAGTTGATACAGATAAAGAAAAGATCTGTCAAACGATTTATTAATCAACGCTATTCGGGTCTGTTTAGTTTACACGGTTTGTTCAATTCATTCTCGACAAGTAAATCAACCAATTCCACTTTTAAGATGATGGAACGATAACCTTTTACTCTCTACTCTCAGGGTTAAAACAAAATGTCTTGCTCGACGGACGAAGCTATGCAAGTACATAATATTTCATACGGGTCAAACTCGTAGTGTTCGGCTCATTTACCATTAAACGATCCTTTAGAAAAAAATGGTTGACAAAAACCAAATTCTATTATAATAAGTGTCACTTGATCCACATAACTAATCTCTTTTGACCTAAAAAAGGCCATACAACTAAGAAAATCTAGTTTTATATGGTTCTAAAGTAGAAAAGCATCTTTTTGACAACAAGAAACTTTAGGTCATCTCTCATAAAAACATATGAATCAATAACCCTACTTATTTTAGATGTAAAATTCGAAAGTTCGAGTAACAAAAACGACATGTCTACGAATTCGCCTTCTAAAAACATGCAAAACCGAAGAGTCTTTCAGACAATTTCGCTTTTGTGTTTTGGTTTCAATTGTAGAACTTTGTAAAGTTTATAACATGTTTTGTTAATGAAATTATCTGGCTAACAAACCATGCTCTAATAAGTCCAATATTCCATGATAATATTAGTCAACCAAACAACTCTCATTTCCTCTACTCCACTAATCCAGATGAAGCTACCATAAACAACTGCAAATCGTTTTGTAGTTTTTAAATACTCATACATTAGCAAGTCAATTAAATAATCAAACCGATTATATACTGTATTGACTAAAAGTATCTGCAGTGAAAACGTGGACGGTGGATTATAACGTGTTCTCGAGTATTGCTTAAGAAAAAAAAAACAGAAAAAGTTGTGTTCTCGAATAGCACTTAAGAAAGAAAGGAAAAAAAATTGACCGAAAAAGTAGTGTAATGTGATTGATTTTTAAAGTAAAGTGTTTCAGTTATAATGTAGATACAATGGATACAAAAATTTCATGGAGTAAATTGCATAAATCGTCCTTAAAGTTTGGTCAATTTGCATGCTTTGTCCCAAACGTTACAAAAGTGCAAGGATCGTCCTTGTGGGAAAACCTTTGGTGCAAGGATCGTCCCTATGCAATTTTGCCAAACTTTAGGGACGATTTATGCAATTTACTCAATTTCATGAGAATCATTATCTTCAACTTTCATTGCAACTTGGATGGTGGCATGTCATGAATGATGTCACAAAACATGAAACTTGCATGTAAAAGGAAGCATTCATTCCTTTATTTCATCATCCCATCTCATCCTTCTAAACAGATAGCAAATTCTCATAGGGCTACCCATAGTAAAGACACCGGGCAACCTACATTTTTCCTACCATCTCAGCTTTTTCTCTCGCACAACCTACATGCGACATTTTAGCCACTGTAAGACGGCCTACACTACAAAAAAACATACCCCACAAAAATACACTCTAATTAAATAAACACACACACACAACACAAATCCAAAATCTCGGTCGTACATCCGACCTAGTTCTCCACGACCAACATCACCACCAACATCCCACAATGGGGCGACCTACAAGGACACCACAAGACCGAGTCGGTCGACCTTCCCATTGTGGGTAGCCTAACACCCTACCGAGCATGTTACGTGATAGTAGGCTAGTCACAATAAGGACACCTCGTGCCGCTGGATCGACCTACATTTTTTCTCTCTTTTCTCTGCCGACATCATGTGTTTCTCTCTTGCGCGGCGACCTACAAGCGACTTGTTAAAGCCCTAGTAAGGTGCACCTCGCATCTTTTTAAAAAAAATAACAACAAAATTAAAATTCATTAATAATAAAAACAATACATAATTATTTAAATAAAATTAAAAACATTACAATACATAAAATTAAAAACATTACAATGATAATCTAAGCCATAGAGTTCCTTGATTTCTTGCTTCATTTCCATTAGCTTTTCTTGTTGTATCGGGGGAAAAGTCTCATCGATTTTTTTTTCATATAGAAGCGTAAGTCTTTGTCCCGTTTATTTCTTAATTTTAGTTCAAGGGTTTTATGTTTTATCTCAAGTTCGTGTCTTTTCAACTTCGTTGCCTCCCGACTCGCACTTCTCGTACCTCTTTCCCAGAACCATCCGTTTCCTCGTTCAAATTCAAACCACCTTGCACTGAGCCTGAGGTGGTTTCAGAAGTCTTTGCTTTTTTGCTACCCGGGTTTTGTTTCGAGTAAAATGAAGGCATCTCAACTTGTTTCCAAGCAGAATGATCCTTCAAAATTTACCAACACGGCTCCAATGAAAAGTATTGATCGTACTCAGCTGCATATTCCACACACGCTTTTTGATACACAGTGAGGTCACATGACCCACTTTCATTCCTCTGTTGGACATTATCGAAAATAGCACAAAATGCACAAGTTCTACGACGATATCTATTTTCCTAATTGCTGAGGATGGCATCGTATCCTCGGTTCGACCCCGTTTATTTCTCAAATTACTCAATAACCTTTAACCAAAATCCCCTGCTCTTCGTAGCATTTTCTGTGATGCTATTTTCCGACACGTCACACCACGCTTGACACAACGCGATCTCTTCCTCTGTTGTCCATGGTTTTGAAAATTTCTTGTTTTCAGTCGGTACAGTCAAGATTAAGACGGTTAAGCGGAGAATACCCTTGATTTGGTTGCGGAGACAGAGATGGTGGTTCGTGTGACGGGCGATACACTCGTTATTGGTAAAAAGCTTGTTGTGAGTTATACGGAGGACTAAATGGACGAATGATATTTCCTCTTACTTGGTATGCTTACAAATCCTCCTACTCACAAGATCCTGACAAGTGTCAGAACTGACGGTTTGGATGCGAAGAGATAATGAGTGGAGAAAAAACATTAAATATTATTGTGTGTAGGAGGATTTGTAGGAATATATTATAGAAGTAAATAGCAACACTCTTTCGGTAATTAGGTTGTCTTAGTTGTTGTGGTGAGTGATACACGAAACCTGCGAGGCAAAATCAAATGGGTGGTGAGCCACCGGATAATTGGAAATTCAGATCGAGTGTTAAATGTGGAACGCTTTCTAGAATTCGGGATCTTGGTTTTGAGAGTTTTCTTAGACATTGTAAATTAATATGAGAAGTATACAGAAAACGACGACTTGGCTACAATGAGGGCGACCGACTCAAGGTCGACGATTGAGTCGGTCGACTTACACCATTGTGACTAGCCTTAGAGAGTTGGTGTATACAAGAGATACAAATGTGTTTATCCTTGTAATTAGAGGGAATATGAACTCCTAATTTTTACATAGTGAAACATATATTTCCTTGCCCGTGGTTTTACCCTATTTGAGTTTTCCACGTTAAATCCAGGTGTCATCTTTTATTGTATTTCATATTTTAGTTGCGGTTTTGCTTCAATCCGGTGTCACTTTTCTCAACAAGTGGTATCAAGAGCTAAGGTTGAGTGTGTGTATAATTATATATCGTATGCTATGTGTTGCCACTAATAAGTAGGCCCTCCACATCAAAATATAAGTAAGGTTATACTCACTCAAAAGATGTTTGTTACTATTACAAAAAATAGTTTTGTCGTAAAGAGGATTGTGATTGTAGCTATGGCGACGAAATTCGAAATCGAAAAATTCAATGGGAATAATTTCTCATTGTGTAATCTAAACATGAAGGCTATCATAAGAAAGAATAAATGTTTAGCGGCCATTGGTGAAAGGCCGACTGAGCTCATGAATGACAGTAAATGGGACGAGATGAGTACAACACCCCCAAAATAGGTGGCAGCGGAAAGGTAACCGGGGGTGTTACTTCATAATACATAAGCACAAGAATAAAAGAGAACGACCTCTAAATGAGTCATTAAAAAGATACCTCGTTGATTTGATAAAAGTAAATAAGTTTTTAACACTTTGTCCCATAAGTTTGCATCAAAAGTAAATACATGTTTTAATACAACGAGGATAAATAGTGCAATGAAATCCATGAAAACAGTATCTTGAATGAATGTAGACTCCATGCACTTAAAAATACGTCATAGAAGGTTAAACACCTTTAACACCCCCAATTTAATACGCAGCGGAACCAACAATTGGGTGTTAAAGCATAGCTCAATCACACACAAATTACAAAGAACAACTCAAAAGAGACGTTATAAAACTTAGTTCCATTCATAGAAATTCAGAGTGCAAAAGTTGTCTAACAGGATCGTAACCAAAACTAACATACAAGTTTTAAAACCACAACCATAATTTAAATGTATTTATGAGGAATGGAACTTAAAACACTTTAACAAAATAAAATAGCGCAAGCTCCTCCTCGTGTGCTCCAAGTCTTCAACCTTGATTACTTGAGATAAGACATGCTAAAAAGTCAACGAAACGTTGAGTGAATCCATATAGTTTATATAAATAAAAGATAGAACACAAGCATAATTCATCAAGTGACTTGTTGTACGGACAAGCCATATATCAAATTCTATATCATTGA
>BQNB010128943.1:4745-19201 GCA_026074375.1 Tanacetum coccineum
TCAATTAACATTGTCTTTCGAGCTGGACTTTTGTCTTGCATCTTCGAGTGACCGAAGATTCTTTGTTCGGGTCCATTTATGTGATCCTAACAATGTTCTCAACCAACTTTCTCAAGATTTTAAAAAATGATTTGTTCCACAAACTGAATTATCTGCTAAACAAGCCTTTTGGTCTCAGAATTCTATGAATTCTTCAGATCCTAGTCCTTCTTGTAGACCCACCAAAGTCGAGGTTCCAAAAGAACTTCCTAAAGTCAGCATGGTAAATACGAGTTTGAAGAAACTTAAATACCATCTTACTGGTTTTGACGTGGTTGTCAAAGAAAGAACCATGGCCACAGCCATCACTGAGGGCTCATGGGGGTTTGAACATACAAAAGCTTGTTTTAGGGATGAAATTATTCCATTTGTAAAAGCACTGAAGGACATATTCAATACATTCGATCAATATTTAATTGATGAACTTACTGAAGTCCAAAATGTCTTTCATCAAATGGAACAGGCTGTGGAACAACATCATTTAGAGTCCAAAACGTTTGAAGTTAAAATGAATCAAGTTTTAAATGAGAACAAACGACTCTTGAAACAAGTCATCAACAAAGATATAGTGAACATAATTATGAATTCTACTGTGGATAATGATTCTGTGAATATGCATGAATGTAAAAAGTGTCTCAAACTTGAGACTGAGCTTCTCAACAAAAAGGATTTCATTGAAAAAGAGACTTATGATAAACTGTTCAGAAGTTATACAACTCTTGAAAAACATTGCATCTCTGTAAAAGCACTGAAGGACATATTCAATACATTCGATCAATATTTAATTGATGAACTTACTGAAGTCCAAAATGTCTTTCATCAAATGAAACAGGCTGTGGAACAACATCGTTCAGAGTCCAAAACGTTTAAAGTTAAAATGAATCAAGTTTTAAATGAGAACGAACGACTCTTGGAACAAGTCATCAACAAAGATATAGTGAACATAATTATGAATTCTACTATGGATAATGCACATGTGAATATGCATGAATGTAAAAAGTGTCTCAAACTTGAGACTGAGCTTCTCAACAAAAATGATTTCATTGAAAAAGAGACTTACGATAAACTGTTCAGAAGTTATACAACTCTTGAAAAACATTGCATCTCTTTAGAAGTTGATACTCAACTTAATCAGGAAATTTTTCAAAGGGACAATTCTGTTTCAAATCAAAGTGCTTCAAATTTTGATCAATACTTTGAATTAAATGAATTGAAAGCTCAGTCACAAGAGAAATACATAAGACACTCAAAGGAATTGAAAGAGAGAATTAAATCTTTAAGTGGAAATATGAATGAGGATAAGGTTAAAAAGGACATAGAAGAGATTGAAACGATAAATATTGAATTGGATCATAAGGTGTCAAAGCTTAGTGCCGAGAATGAACATTTGAAACATACCTATAAGCAACTTTATGACTCGATCAAACCAACACGTATATGATCAAAAGAACAACGTGATGCTTTAATTAATCAAGTCAATCAAAAGTCTGTCGAAATCTCTAATTTAAATGCAAGTCTTTAGGAAAAAGTTTTGGTCATTACAGCTCTCAAGAATGAATTAAGGAAACTTAAAGGAAAAGATTTAGCTGATAATGTTGTCACCAAAAACACCATTGCTCCAGAAATGCTTAAGATTGATGTGGAACCAATAGCCCCTAAATTGTTGAACAATAGGACAGCTCACTCTGACTACCTTAGGCACACTCATGAACAAGCTGTGATTCTTAAGGAAGTAGTTGAACAAGGAAAATCCTAGAATCCACTAAATAATTCCTTAGACTCTGCTTGTAAGTACACCAAACGAATTCAGGAGTTGCTTATAATAATCAGACAAACCTGCCCTGGCATCAACAATTCAAGTGATAAATTAGTGGATGTGAACCCAAAGAACAAGAACAAAAGAGTTAGATTCACTAAGCTCGTCACATCCTCAGGAAACACAAACATAAAAACAGCTTCTTCATCAAACCTAGTTTCTAACAAACCTATGTTGTCTTCTACTAGAGTAAAACCTTCTACTAATGCTAGCAGATCACAGCCTTCAGGCAATGCAAAGAAAGATAAGATTTAGCGAACACCAAGTAGTACTCAGAATAATAAAGTAGAAGCCCACTCTAGGACAGTTAAATCTAGTTTAAAGAATAAGAATTATGTTGTGGAACCTAACGGAACTGCAAATGTGCAGCATTTCAAGCTTAATGCGGATTCTAAACTTCTATGTGTTAAGTGTAATGGTTGCATGCTTTCTGATAATCATGATTTATGTGTTCTTAATTTTATCAATGATGTGAATGCTCGTGTTAAATCTAAATCTGTTAAGAAAAGTTCAAAGAGAAAAGTTTGGAAACCAACAGGAAAAGTGTTCACAAATATTGGATACAATTGGAGACCTACTGGACGGACCTTCACTATAGTAGGAAATGCGTGCCCTTTAACTAGGATTACCACAACTGTTGAAGTGCCCCTTAGGAAAATAACTGCTCTAGAAACTGATACACCTAAGCCTGTAGTAACTTTGGTTTACTCAAGAAAACCTAGGAAATCCAAAACTAATGTTCCTGTTAGCAAACCTAAGATTGTTAAATCTATATCTGCTAACAACAAGGAACCCAGTAAATATTGGGGATCCATAGTTTTTGATGTTCCATCTTCCTCTCTTGATGAATGCAGGTTATCCAAATTGTTCTCTAGTATTTGGACTCCGGCTGCTCCAAGCATATGACCGGAGATCGCTCTCAGCTCACCAATTTCGTTAGTAAATTTTTGGGTACAGTGAAATTCGGAAATGATCACGTGGCAAAGATAATAGGATATGGTGATTATAAGATTGGGAATGTTACAATCTTAAGGGTTTACTATGTGGAAGGACTTGGACACAATTTATTCTTCGTTGGGCAATTTTGTGATTCGAACCTTAAATTTGCTTTTCGTCAACACACCTACTTTATTCGCAATCTAGAAGGTGATGATCTATTGACTGGATCTCGAGGAAACAACCCTGTAAATACACTTCTATTGAGAAATGTTGCGATCCTCTCCATATACTCTTGTCCAAAGGCATCAAGACTAAGTCCTGGCTATGGCACCGACGTCTATCTCATATGAACTTTGGTGCAATCAACCATTTAGCTAGACACTGTCTTGTTCGAAGTCTCCCTAAGCTAAAATTTGAAAAGGACCATCTGTGTTCTGCGTGTGCCATAGGTAAAAGCAAAAGAACCCCCACAAACCTAAATCTAAGACATCCAACCAAGAAAAACTCTATCACTTGCACATGGATCTTTAGTGGACCAAGGCGTGTCGAAAGTGTTAATGGAAAGAAGTACCATCCTCGTCAATTGCGTCGATAAATTACTCCTCCGATATACATGGTAAAACTGCTAAAGGTCAAAAATAAAGCTCCGATTTCATAATCAAGTTTTCTTAAATGAGATCTAAATTGCCCTTGCTTAACGCACCTGTCCGATAAACAGAACAGATAATAATGGAACGAATTTGTTAATCAACTTTGTCGCGTAAATATTATGAGAAGGTGGAATCTCTCATGAACATTTTGTTGCTCGCTCTCCAAAAGCAAAGATGGTTATCATTAAAGACGTAATCCGTACCTAATTTGGATGTTGCCGCACAATTTAATATATGAAAAAGCCCTGTATATTCTTGTGGGCAGAAGCAGTTGCTACCGCATGTTACACCCAAAATCGTTCCATCATACGTCTTCGTCACGATAAAACACCATATGAGCTTTTACATGACACACTTCTCGACTTATCTTTTCTCCATGTATTTGGTGTACTTTGTTATCCAACAAACGATAGTGAGAACTTGGGCAAGTTACAACCGAGAGCTAATATTGGTACTTTCATTGGCTATGCACCTACAAAAAAAGCATTTCAAATTTACAACTGACATACCAAACGAATCATTGAAACAATTCATGTAGAATTTGATGAGCTGACGTCTATAGCTTCTGAACACAGCAATTTAGAACCCGCACTTCATGAAATGACTCCTGCAATAATCAATTTAGGACTCGTGCTAAACTCTCATCCTTCAACACCGTTTGTACCACCTTCAAGAACTGATTGGGATCTTTTATGTCAACCACTGTTTGATGAATTACTCAATCCTCTATCAAGTGTTGATCACCCAGCCCCTGAAGTCATTGCTCCAATTGCTGAAGTAGTAGCTTCAGAACCCGTTGCCTCAACCGGTTCACCTTCATCAACAAGTATTGACCAAGATGCACCATCTCCTAGTAACTCACAAACTTTACCTAAAACTCAATCTCCTGTCATTTCTATCGTGTTTGAAAAAGAAAATCATGACTTAGATGTTGCACACATGAATAACGATCCATTATTTGGTATTTTAATTCTAGAAAATGATTCTGAAGCATCTTCTTCTTTGGACGTTATTCCCACAATTGTGCA
The DNA here is from genome assembly GCA_026074375.1 of Tanacetum coccineum. Lineage (NCBI taxonomy): Eukaryota > Viridiplantae > Streptophyta > Magnoliopsida > Asterales > Asteraceae > Tanacetum > Tanacetum coccineum. The sequence goes on from BQNB010128943.1 coordinate 9,218, forward strand.
CATTGCTGCTCCTAACTCAGAACACGTTACCAAGTAGACCAAGGATCATCCTTTAGACAACATCATCGTTGAACTCGAAAGACATGTTTCCATAAGACTCCAACTCCATGAACAAGCTTTATTTCGTTACTATGATGCTTTTCTATCATCAGTTGAACCTAAGACTTATAAAGACGCATTAACTCAAGTATTGTTTGGATCGAAGCAATTCAAGTGGAGATAAAAGAATTTTAAACGTCTAAAAGTCTGGGAACTCATTCCTTCCCCAATAAAGTGATGGTCATTACTTTCAAAAAGTGGGATCTATAAGTGAAACTTGATGAATTAGTAGGAATCTGTAAAAAACAAGGCTCAGATTGTATTGCTCGTGTTACCATCAAGAAGAGGAATTTGATTTTGAGGAATCTTTGCTTAGTGGCAAGACTCGATGCTAATTCGTGCTTTTTCTCGCATTTGCTGCTCACATGAATATGATCGTCTACCAAATGGATGTTAAGACGGCATTCTTGAATGACATTTTGCGCGAAGAAGTTTATGTTAGCCAACCAGATGGGTTTGTGGATAAAGACAATCTGAATCATGTGTACAAGCTTAAGAAGGCTCTCTATGGGTTGAAACAAGCTCCTCGCGCATGGTACGATCTATTGTTGAAGTTTCTACTCTCTCAAAAGTTCTCTAAAGGAACCGTAGATCCCACATTGTTTATCAGAAGACAAGGCAAAGACATTTTCCTGGTACAAATCTATGTTGATGATATAATCTTTGCGTCTACTACACCTGAACTATGCGACTAATTTTTAAAAATAATGTGTTCAAAGTTTAAGATGTCGATGATGGGCAAAATCTCATTCTTTCTTGGACTACAAATTTCTAAGTCCAAAGGCATCTTTCTTAATCAGTCAAAATATGCTCTTGAATCTTTGAAAAAATATGGTATGGAATCTAGTGACCTCGTGGATACTCTATATGGTAGAGAAATCCAAACTAGATGAAGATACACAAGGGAATGGTCATTGACCAACACACTAATCGTGTAAATGGTTGGCAACCCTTATGTATCTTACAGCCAGATAACAGAGCCTAACATTTGTTTGTATGAGCATGTGTTGGCCCGATATCAGTAAAGCCTATCAAAAAGCACTTGTCATGCTTGTAAAAAGAATCATTTAAATACCCAAAATAAGAGTGAACCTTAATAGGGGAACTTGTATCCAAAGATTCTGTTCTAGTTACACTAATAGCTTATGCAGACCTGATCATAGGCGGGGTTGGGGGTTTATGCCAAGGATACTCAGATGAAGTACCAACTAGAAGTAGGCAAATAATTGGGAGACAGATTTGTTAGCTGGTCATCAAAAAGGCAGAAAAGCACTGCGATATCCAGTACAGAAGCTGAATATATTGCCTTGTCTGGCTGTTGTGCTCAAGAACTTTGGATGAGATCACAGCTTACCGACTATGGTCCATGGATTCACTGAATTCCAATGTACTAGTGATAACAAAGCACTATAGTCTTATTGCTGCAACAATGCGTCAACATTCTTAATTCAAAACATATTGACAACAGATATTCACTTCATAAAAGAGTAATTGAAAAACAGGAGTAGTAAGCCTTACTTGTCAATACAGAGTATCAGCTAGTGACATCTTTCCCTAAAAGCCCTTGCAGAGAAAAGAAATGAATTTTCTATCACAACTGGGAATGTGAAGATTTTACGCCGAAGACCCTGAAACAATGCAGATGAAGCTGAAGAATATGGATGTAACCATTCAAATATCCTGTATATAATATGTATATAAATCCATAACCAGAAAAACCAAAAAGATTTTTCATTTTCAGTAAACCTTTATAAAAACAAAATATAAAAATATAAAATCTTTAAAACCAAAGAAAAAATTAAAAAATGAGAAAACATAAAAAGAGGTAAAAAATGCATGTCTTCTGAAAATCAAAACATTATACGATCTTGAAATGTCCGATTAAATAATGAATACGAGCCTGTTAAATAATTATCGAAGCAGAAGTTCAAAAAGTTATCAAAACAGCCAATAAGCTTCTGCTATTATTTCCAGATAACCCCCCAGCAAACCCGGTCATCATCTTAAAGGCAAGTATTTCAAAAAGAAAACTTGACCTCATAACGAGAATTTATTCTCAGGCATGGTCTACTTTAGGACCATGCAAAAGTTTGTGTTTACTTTGCAACACAACCCGTGCTTCCTGTATACAATAAGTGTACGTGTCAGTGCATTTATTTGTCACAATAAGAGAAATGTGAAGTCCCAATGAAACAGGAGCTCTTTATCCTGTTCAAGGTGCTTATTAACTTGGATAAATACCAAACTAACAATATGAGAAACTATGATTGTGAATACACAAGTTATGCTGAATCAACTTCATATTAAGAATAACCATGAATACTTAAACATGAAAATATTGAATTGCAAAATATCTTGCCTAGGTTAAAAGATTAACTAACTAAAAATTGGATATGTGTTTGCTGTGAAAATTGATATCGTCAACTATGGCCGTAGGGTTCCTTGAATACCTAAGGCAAACCCTAATGGCTTACAAAACGCATTACATGATCAGCATATCTATTCCAAAAATAACTCAAATGCATATCACAAAAGCACTACTAACTTCTATATACTAATACAGTACCAAAAAACAAACTAGCTCTTACTAATGCATCTTATCATATTGCTACTGGCAGTACTAACTAAAACTAACAGTACTAACTATTACACCTGGCAGTACTAATGACTTTGTTTATATTCTTCATCTTCAGTAGTATTATCAGATCTTCAAATAGCATACTAAGTCCCATATCAGAAAGTAACCTTGTATAAGCTCTTAAATCCAAACAAATCTCCACACTAAACTTAATATTTACTTGTCAATCATCAAGTTTCTTCAAGTTTAGGCTTCTTGTGAATTAGGAGGAAGTAGGGACCAAACATTAGTTACTACTTCTAAAAACAATAATTTGATGAACATTGATAAGCTCAAATGCCATAAGAACTTTTCTATCTTAGTTATCTAACTGCATAGTATCACCATGCTTCCTCAATCATTCATGATCAGTGGGTTACTTTTTCTCTACTAGCCAAATGAATCATCCCATAGATGTTAACCGTCCATAAACAAGTGGTGAAATTGCAAATAGTTGGCTTTACTTATCGACTACCCCACCCCAGTTGGTGATGCAACCTCCTCATCAAAATGCCATCATCAAAAGATTCAAACTGTCAGTATATTCATAGTCTGATGAATCTTCCACAGCTTGAAGCATCCACTTCTACTCTAAGTCAAGCACCTTTTTTGACAATTTAGTACACATCGTCATCAATTCATGTAGTTCAGTCTACACGCATCATCACTTCCTAGGGTGTGTACCCCCTGGGAGAGGTGAATCATAGGGTGAGATTGGTACATTAGCCGTCAATTTAAATTGATATTCCATCCTGCCCTTCCCACTTCCAGATGTGTGACCTTCTGAGAGAGGTGGTTCATTGGGCTTTTTAAGCACTCTCTTAGACCTAGTCTGAGCAGGAGCACCCCCATGGTGTCTTGGCGCCTGGACTTGCCACCTGTATCCATTCCCTAAGGAATGTCAACATTAGGCATTGCCATGGTCTTGGTCCTAATTAAGTTTTCATTGTCATGTGGCTGCAATCAAAGCATAGCAACAGTAGTTGATTAGCCCTATCCACAGTGTCACCCCCCACCCGTATGGATAGCCTCATTTGCTCTAAGGTCTTGAGGTACACTAGTCTAAGGTAACTTAGTGTCCTTTTTGGTTTCCTATGGTTTTGAGTCTTTCTGTGTCTTTGATATGTAGATGGATGTGGGAGTAGTTGCTCAATGTGAGCTTCAGTTTCGAAAAACGAGTAGAGGTGTTTTAGTTTGAAGTGGTTCTATTAGAAGTTCAGAAACATTTGTTTATGAAGTAGAGGGTGTTGGTTTTGGGTTCAGAGGTTTTGCTGAGAACCTTCACCCTCAGGAGCATGGTTAATGGCACCAACAATAATAACGGTAACAAACAGTACTAATATAGCCTTCAGTATAATATTAGTCTAAAAATTATGAAACTGTTCTCCAATAACTATGCAATAACATGCCTCTATTCGGCACAAGCACACTAGAAATAACTAGATAGACAAGTGAGAATTCATGAGGATCCATAACCAAAACAACATACCAATACTAAATCTTGAGATATCAGATTAAACTTCAAATTCTTCTAAAGAGCATCTCCAAACCATGTCAAGCATCAATCCACCCATGACAACTAAGCAGTACTAACCAAGCCTAGCAGTATAAACTTTTTGTACCAGCAGTACAAAGTTTCTTCAAATAGAGAAAGCTAAGCCCAGCAGTATTAAGTAACTGATCATCATGTTTACCTTCCAACTTCAATCCAAATAGTACTTGTGTATAATCCGCTACACTTATACACCATTAACCTCCCCTGAGATCACGCAGCTACAAATTAAGCATATAAATGCTTGCCACCAAAAAAATTAAATCTACTCACATCAAAAGCTTTAATGAGCAAATCAGCTACATTATTATCAGTGTGTATCTTGACCATCTCTATCAATCTCTTCCATATTGAGGTCTCCCTAATGAAATGGGATGCCGAGATCTTATATGCCTTTATTTTAGAATGTAGAGCTGATTCTTGAATAACCAAATGTCACTCTCATTATCAACATGATTTTTTGTCTGAATAAAATTAATATCCATAATCTAACATCTGATTTTGGATCTAAAGCACTTGACCATAACAGTGAGAAGCAGCAATATATTCAGCTTCAGTATTTAAATTAGCCACCACAGTCTGCTTTTTACATTGCTAAAAGATTAACCTTGAACCAAGAAATTGACAACCTCCTGTTGTAGATTTCCTGTCCAAATTAGCACCTGCATAGTCACTGTCTGAAAAAGCTTCCAATATTAAAAGTGCGAAGAGTTCCTTTAGGAAGCCAAAGGCCTGAATTGGGTAGACCTTTTAGGCCTAAATTGGGTAGACCTTTTAGGTATCTAACTATATGAGAAACTATGATTGTGAATACTACAAGTTATGTGGAATCTAACTTGCAATACTAAGAAGAACAATGAATACTAAACTTGAATATATTGATTGCAAATATTCTGCTTAGGTTACAAAATAACTAACTATAAATTGATATGTGTTTGCTGTGAAAATTAATATCTCTAACTATGCCATAGGGTTCCTTTTATACACTAAGGAAAACCCTAATGGGCTTACAAAACGCGTTAAATGATCATGCATATCTATTCCTAATATATCTCATGCATATCACATAAGCAGTACTAACTTCTTATACTAACAGTACTAATAAACTAACTAGCAGTACTAATGATCTATCATTTTGTACTGGCAGTACTAACTATAACTAACAGTACTAACTATTACAACTAGCAGTACTGACGACTTAGTTTATATTCTTTAATCTTCAGTAGCAGTATCAATCTTCAAATAGCAGTACTAAGTCCATCAGCAGTATAACCTTGTAGAAGCTCTTAATTCCTAACAGAAATCTTATTTTGTTGTAAAAAAGTTGTCTCCATAATGAAACATGTTTTCAGTAATCACAAAAAGATTGTCAAATACAATCGACCACTCAAACAATGTACACCAACTTTTAAATAGAAAACTAGTCATTATTTGAGGGGGAGAAAGCGTCATCAAAAATCTTTTAAAACGTTCCTTTTAAAATATGTCCACAGAATAAACGGATAAAGTTATATTGATAATGACGATAACATTTTTAATGGGAGTTAATTTAAATTAACTCAAGAGCTTCATGATGTAGTTTGTTTCAAATCAATTAGGGACTTATTTGTCAATTTAAGACTAAGTTGATTCTCACGGAATAGATTTAAGCTTATCAATTCTTCGAACACAATCTCTAGTATATGTGCGTACTAGGTTTTAGTAAACTGAAAAAATAATTTATTATCGAGATCAAAACCAGCAAGGGTAAGTGAATAGATATACAAGAAAGATAATGAGTACACGTGATAGAATTTATACCCTATTCTCATTTTAGGTCATTCTGGGAAGACAAATGTCATAAAACCACAGAGAAAAAACAGTGATTTTACTTGTTACTTTGGGTGCACTATTTCAACTACATGGGGTAGAGATATCTTGTGATTTCAAGTATGCATCATTTAAGATACTAGGGGGAAGTGTTGTAAGAAGATTTATTCTAAGCGTGAGAAGATTGGTTACTGATTCAATAAATGCTTCCTCAAACGGTTAATCACTAAGCTTATTTTTTAAAATTAGTAGAATTAGTTGACAAAAGAGGTACACATAGGTTTGATAAGTATGATGATTTCTTAAGATAGTCAGTATTCTGCAGAAAGAAATAAGTACATTATTACTTAGTTGAATTAGTTTGTTATTAGTTTCGACCTACTTAGAGGGAATAATTGTGACATCCAGGACTTAGTTGACTTTGGTGTTACAATTTATATCATCACTAATCGTGTAAGAAGAAATACGGGTATCTGGGACTTAATTGACTTTGGTTTTACGATTTCGAGTAAGGTGTGTACTTTGGATATTTGGGCTTTATACATCAAACTGGCTTGTATGCGGCGAGCACAACCCCTGCTTTGAATCATACTCAAGAAAGGTTGATTGGTTCTGGGAAGCTAAGACAACTTCTAAATAGAGATTATCGAGACGGACTACAGATTGCTGACATGGACAGAATGACTTTGTCATTTTCGGCTTGAATATTTTCAGGTCCTGTCTCATACATAATCTTGTGAATATATAAATGTTTAGAGTAGACTAAAAAATCAGGCATATATAGTGTTTGAGTATGAATTTTCAAGAATTTCTTATTAAATTTCAAAAAAATTTTCAAATTAACATACTCAAACACCATATAATACCCTCATAATTTGAGGGGGAGCATTAAAAATGTTCTTAATACGGCTTGTTAATAATTGGACATTTTTGTGACAACCATGACTTGAGCAGGTTAGTCAAACTATTAGTGTTGAATTATGTATCTGTTGCAATGAATGGGTTATGTGATTATATGTGTTTATATGCGTTTATGAGGATTATGTGAGAAATTGGTATACAATCTATTGAGTGTGATCATCATCTCAATGAGATTTGAAATGGTGGTGAGATTGGTTGAATCATTTCGTTCACTTTTGGTGACAAGGAAAAGATTTTGTGATTTAAGCGTTTAATGAGTATTATCGTGAAAATATTATTACGTGATACGTATTTATGTGTTTAGATAATGTGTTAGGTAATGAATAGGGTATTATAGTATAGAATAAAGAAATGAAATGTGAATTTTTTATTTTTGGAAAGTTAATTTAAAATAAAAATGAAGAGTAATTTCTTTTAAAAGTCAAGTAAATTACTTTTTACGCAAAAATATATACTCAAAAATAAGCTAGTTTTTATAAAAACATAAGGTAATGCAAAATTAAGTACGAAAACAATAAAAAAATATAATATTAATATATATATAAAAAATATATATATATATATATATATATATATATATCTATATATAAAGGTGTAAATTGGCCAAAAAAAAAGAAAGGAAGAAAAAAAGAAAACAAATCTTACTCTAATTAAAATTGGTAAAAGATATTTATCCTAAACCTTTTTGTAAATCTTATAAATACCAAAAACCCTTATCCTCCTTGTTTTTAATTGTCTCAGCTGAATTTTATCAAAGGACGAAGAAGAAAAATATTTTTTTTCAAGTTTGGTGATTTTTGTGTTCAAGATTCAAAGATTTAAGGTATAAATTATAATTCTTTGAGTTAATTATCATTAAAAATATGTAATAATTATTATGATGGATAATTAGGGTTTCATAACATCTGTAATTAATGATTTAATAAACATGTTATAATAATTAGGGTTTAATTAGGATCACATGGGTGCATTCGTTAGGGTTTAGATCGCGTTAGAATTTGATTTAGATTAGGGCAGAATTTAGGGCTGTGTTGTTTGGCTAATATCTCAATGATGATAATAGTTTTTGTCAAGTTTATGGTGCCTATGATGTAGCTCAGAGAGTCTAGTTTCCAGAACATCTGGCCTCGAAGATTTTTGAGGTCGGAAAGTCATTCAAACGTTGGTTGCAAGAAAAGTTGTCAAAGCAGTAAATACGGGTCAGATTTAGGTCAGATTACGAGGTATAAAACCCCCCACTTAAAATTCGAATTTAGCTTATCCCTTCTACATTATTTTAGTTCTATGTGTCTATTAGAAACCCCCCAAAGGAGAGCTTCTGATTTGGAGTCTAGGTTTGGTTTTTAGGTCCAAACTTTTTAGTGTGCAAACAGATCTGAATTGGGACTGTTTTGAAGTTTGATTTTCTTAGGAGTACTTGTGCATGTAAATGGATCTTGGGAATCATGAGATAGTTAATATACTTATAAATGAACATAGGTGATTTTTGGTATAATTTATGGAGGTTAGAAAGAATATGTTTTGATTACTTTAATCACGTAAAGTTCTGTAGTTTTTGAATAAATGTTGACTAACTAGTGAAACTTGTTAACGAAGTGTTAAAGTTGGGAATGGTGTCGGGTGACCCATGGGTTTAATAGAACATCTTAGAATCCATCCATATTATTGTTACATGAGGCATTAAGCCTTTTGACTTATAGTGTGTAACCGAGTTATTTTTGCGTTGTTTAGATTTGTGCTAAAGGTTTGTTTGAGAAGCTTTTTGTTTGGAATCTTTTGGAAGCTAAGCAAAGGTGAGTTTTATAGCCCCTATTTTATCATGTCTATTTTGGGTAAGAAATGAATGCTTTTGTCGTATATATAAATGTTTTTAAGCTTGCGTAGTTATGTGGTATTGGATCGTGGGCACGTTTTCCGTTCCTGTTGAGTTGGCGATATGATATGTTTGGTATTGTGAATCCCAAGATGCCCAAAATGAGTGTGACGGTGGTAAGACTCGTTGAGATCATATGAAAGCCATGTAGCACAACATATGTAGTTGGAATGATTGTGGAATCATGGGCACGTCCTCCCGTTTTGTTAATTGATGTCAGAATTGATTTTGGAAATTGCAGCAGCTAATTTGAAAGTTTATTTGGAAATTGTTGTATGTCCGTTAAACCTATGATTCATGGTCAATCTTTTATGTTGACGTTTTAAGCATCATTTTTAGGTGAGCTAAATACTGCAAGATTGCAGCCGACAGCTGGCAAGAAGAGACCGTATGATTATCTTGGAGTATCTTTATGCTTTCCTGTTTGAAAAATTTGTTTGCATGAATAGTTTGGGAATTAAGTTTTTTTGCATGTCATTTATTGACGAGAACCCTTTTCTCATTAATAAAGAAACCATTAGGTTTTGGGTCTTGTTATGACACTTTGTTTGTCTTTGCTTAGCCTTTAGTTTTTTATTTTTAGTATTCTCTATATAGACACCATCTGTTGTGATGATATCCATCTTGTTTACGCCTCGCTTTTTCTGCCTTGGCATATCTTGTGCTGTTGATCTTGAAGTAACATGCCCCGGATCCTTATTCCGCTGCGACCCATTTTGGGGGTGTTACACCTAGACTATAACCTAGGGGTCCTTCATGTAGATGCATTTAGGGCTTAAGTGTTTAATTCTATAATTGCTATGCTTCCCTTCAATCTAAGTTGTCATTTTAGTTATTTTGCCTACCATTATCTGATATGATATGTATTACTTCCTTAGTATTTTAGCTATGTTTTTCCCCCACCCGTAAGAAGTCTCGTTGGGGAACCGTCTTCCCAACTGGACTTAAGCGTTATAAGGATTCATAAAAGGAGCCTCTTGTGGAATCGAAGGCGATAGGATAGTTGATATATTGTTGGATGCGCATAGTAGGTCTGGACCCGCGGAGTCGGGTGATTCTTATGGAGGCAAAGTCAAACCCAAGCGAGGCCCAGCATAAGTTTATCCCGTCCTT
>BQNB010128944.1:0-19200 GCA_026074375.1 Tanacetum coccineum
ACTTCCATCTCAGTCGGCACTATTCCCTTTCTCACTTTACTCCCTTTTTTGATCATACCTAGGACTTCTACTCTATCCAATGGAGTGTTCCTGGGTAGATCCCTCCGGTGCTGGCTGGATCATAGACCGAATATACCTAATCTTAACCGTCTTATAACTCCTTGAGAAACAACAGTTGGTCGGTCTTTGGGTATTGCCTTGAAGATCCATAAAGCCATTTGACAAAAAAATCAATCAACGTGTGTGAGAAATCATTTAAGACACATTGAGTGTTTCCAGAGTTACCAAAAAGCTCCCCCTACACATATGCACCATATTATGAAAGAGTTTGCACATGCAAGGTTTGGGAACGCACTTATAGATTGAAGATCGTATCCGTTATTAATCTGTATTGATCACATTTTTATCACTATTCTCCCCCTCAAAAATTACATATGTATTTACAATTTTTGACAATTAGTGAATTAAAAGCAAGTTAATGTCTGGAATTCACATGAGCCTAACTAAGACTTAGGATAACAGGAGTGCATGCAGAATGAATCATATTATTATACTCCTCCTCAATTATAGAAGAGAGTGAAAACTTGGAGTGGGAGTTTGTTGAGCACATAGATTTTGAAAGAATTTGAAATTTTCTTTTTGAAAATATCTTGAAAAATTGTGCTCAACATGAAAATATGTGAGATATATCTTATTTACCATCATTTTTATTAGAACTTCTCTTGAGCATTCAAAACTTTGAATGTTTATATGACTTTGCTCAAGACCGAGAAGATATAAACTTCTCGTTGTTTAGGATAAATGTACATAAATGAACATTTTCCTTCTTTGGAGACTGAGTCTTAAGCTGACATTTACTTATAAGTCATAAAGAAAAAGGTTTGAAAGGACATGTTTTGAAAGCATTTGAAACTCTCGCTCGAACTTCATTTACACACACGTGTCAATATTAATCAACATTTCTAGGTGCGTAAATGTTATCGATTGTCGAGAGACATGTCGAAGAAGAATATTCTTGGTATTTTTGAAATTTTTTGAATTTATATTTTGCTTTTATAGGTTTTATAATTTTATATTTACTTTTTCTGATAAATATGTACAAAGAATTACCGAGATTTTGCAAGGCGTTTAAGTTCCCGAGAGACAAGCTGCGCATACTAAGGCGACAAACTAAATAAGTGAATCGATCTACTAGAAGGGCTTTGGTGAAGAGGTCGGCCAGTTGGTAATCCGTCTTGACAAAATACAGTTCAATCGTACCCTTTTCCACGTGTTCCTTTATGAAATGGTAGCGGACAGCGATGTGTTTTGTTCTCGAGTGTTGGACCGGGTTGCAGGATATGGCTATGGCTGATTTCGAATCACAATAGATTGAAATCTTGTTGAAGTGATAGCTATAATCCGTTAACTGTGTCCGCATCCAAATGACTTGGGCACAGCAAGCGGATAGAGACACATATTCTGCTTCCGCGGTTAACAGCGTTGTACAGTCTTGTTTCTTTGAGGACCAGCTAACCAGCTTTTTACCTTATCTTTACATCTCGTATAATCAGCATTTGAAAATCCGGTTAGTTCAAAACCAGAATCCTTTGTATACCAAAGACCCATATTGACGGTTCCTCGGAGATAACGAAAGATCCTTTTAACCTCTTTGAGGTGCTTCTCGGTTGGCTTAGTCTGGTACCGAGCACATAAACAAGTAGCATGTACAATGTCTGGTCTACTAGATGTAAGATACATTAGGGCACCAATCATGCTACGATATTTTGTTGCATCGATTGGAGACCCATTTTGATCTAGGTAAAGCTTGTCTTTGAGCTCCATTAGAGTACCAACGGGATCACAAGTTTCCATTCCATATTTTTAAGGATTTCTAACACGTAGTTGGACTGATTTATAAAGATGCCACAGGGGGATTGGTTAACTTATAAACCAAGGAAAAACATCATTTCCCCTATCATCGACATTTTGAAGCGGCTTTTCATGAGTTCAGAAAATAGTTGGGTATACCTAGGGTGTGTAGAACCAAAGATAATATCATCAACATAGACCTGTACCACTAAGATTTCGTCGTCGAAGCGCCTTATAAACAACGTTGGATCAATGGTTCCTTTAAAGAAGTGGTCTGTAGGAGAAACCTTCTATTTTCTCTAACTTATTTGAGAGGCAACTACTCTTAGACTTAAAAGGGACCTTATCACTCTTAGGATTGTTCCTAGGCTGTGGTCTTCTGGTCCTAGTAGTGCTTTTAACGTCTTTAGGAGAGAAACCATTTGTTTTGGAATTTACATCGTTCTTAGTGATGACATGAGGTTGTGAAACAGTGATCGGTTTTGTCCTAACGCTTGCTTTTACATGTTTGTTAGGCACAAAGTTGTCTACCCTAGAAGCTTTAAAAGGATTAATCCTAAAGATTCCTGGAGCAATCACTCTTTCATTGTTCACAACAGTTGATTCTCGAGAGGAAGGTGCCGAGTTTGAAGTGACTGGTTTTGACAAAGCATTCGACTTACCAACCTTGGGAATAACCGTAGATTTAGGGAAAGGAGTTACAGAATACAGTTTTGGTTTAGAAGAAGAAGGTGGTTTTCCCAAGATTGATTGCTTTGAAAACTGAGTATTCACACTCGTACCTTTGTTGGTGTCCTTTTGTTCAGAAACCTTATCAAATAACTGAGCTCTCAACTTAGCATTTTCATAGATCGTGTCATGTAATTTATCTTGCAAAGAGTCAATTATCGCTTTGGTTTGAGCCCGTGTCACTTTTATAGAGTCAAACAGGTTCTTGTATGTGGTCTTAAGATGAGCATTTTCTTTAGCATAATTCAAAACCTAAAACTCTAATTCCACGTTCTCATTCTCAAGTTTTTGAGACAAAGGATCAAGGGTATCTAATACACATGGAGTATCCTTACTTTTTCTCTTTTGATCTCCCAACTGAGCTTGCAACCGTTCGATCTTTTGTTGCATGTCATATAAGCTTTATCGTACTAAATTTTGTCATATTTGTATTCTTTACATTTTTTGTACCAATCATTCCAAAGTTTAGCATATTCGTTTTCCTTTTTAATGATACAATTTTCAAATCGTTCTTTCGTACGTTCAAGCTTAGTTTGGAGATTTGATGAATCTACAACAGATGGATTTTGCACAATAGACATAATATCTTGACTGACAACTGCTCTCAAGAGACGCTCAATTTCCAATTCCAATGCCTTCTGCTTAGCAATAGATTCATCAGCCTCTTTTGCAAGAGATTTGAAGTCTCGAACAAATTTGGCTGCTTCTTTCAAAAATTGTATTTTGAAATTTTGCACTCTAGCCTCAACTTGGTTAACGACAGGGAAAATTTCTTCTTTTACAATTTTGTGAATCTCTTGGTGAGTACAAGACGACCAATTGTGTATATCCAAAGTTATTTTTTGTTTGACAACACGTTGAAGAGTCACAATGGTGCTTTTACCTCATTTAGAAATTTTCGAGCAACACTTGGTGTAGTATATCGACAAATCTTCATTGGTATTGAAATGATTTAGAAACATGCCGTTTTAGAAGTCTTTGAAAGATACAACTCTTCAGTGACTTGCCGTTTGAAAAACAAAAAACCCTAGAAAAGATGGATTAATCTTTGTATAATTTGCCATTTTTATTTCTTTGTTCAATTATTTCATTTTTAAACGACTCTCTTGAGCGAGTTGCAGTGTCTCTTCTGATACATACACAGCAGGAGGATCATGCTTTTCTAATAACACTTTGCCATTATACAAACTCTGTTGTTTCTGCTGAGCTTGCTTGAGATAAAAGGACTTTTGATAACCAAAAGCCATTTTTTGTTCGGTGTGGTAAAACGAGTCTGGATCGACTCGTTGAGCCGTTTTAACCCCCCCCTAAATTAGTATCTAATTTACCATATCTTATTCTCAAGTTGAATTTGTTTATCAAGAAGCTCGTCTTCACGTGTTTTGAAATCATTCTTCAACTTTTTTCCTTTCTTCTTGAAGGGAGATACCAATTGTTTTTTCCTTTGAAAGCTGGATATTTAAATTTGAAATTTCCTTATTCAAAGTAGTATTTGTTTACCGGACTTAAGTGAAGTGCTATTAATCTTTTTTTAGTAAGAATTGTTCTTGATAATCAGACTTTGATAAATCCTTTCAAGTTTGTCATATTTTTCTTGACTAATTTCAAAACACTTTTCTTGATTTTTATATCTAGCAAGCTCAGTGGTCAATCAACATTAGTTTCTATTCATTTTGCGATTGACCAAATTGACTTTCTCAACTTCAGCAGCTAAATTATGAAATAATGATTCATGGTTACGCATGTGTTTCCTCAACGTTTTTGCAGATGTTGTTCTGCTGGTTCCACCTGTTCACACTCGAAACCGCAGAAAATTACAGTGTTGTCATTCTGATTACGTTGTATTGGTAGTGGTTCAGAACTTGGCTCGAGTAACTCAGTATACTGCCTATTTTGAATAAACATATTGAATTATATCATTATATTACATTTTCCAGAAATCGGTGTACCTCCAGCTGAATCCCATCTGAATCATAGACGGGAGCGCTGTCAAACTGAGTTCCAGATATGGATGCTTGCTGCAATGTATCCTCTAAAGTGCAGTTCACTTGTACTCTCTCAGTTTCTTTATAAGCATCTACAGCAGCCATGAACTCAAATTCCTCTTGAGTGCTTTGGATCCCTGCTTCTTCCTCTTGATCAATCTGCAACTGTTGCTGAAGATCAGCAGCATCCCGTTTTATTAGCTTTACTATGCAGTTGCTGGCATAATGACTATCTCCTCGATAGTTGTAACACCTTATCGGATTACCATTGATACCATTACCATTAACCTCAGCCGATGTTGTAACAACATTTCCATTCCCATACTGACTTGTAATTTCCAAAACAACACTAAGCCCATTCATATTTTCAACAATCTAAATACCCAGATTTTGAACTGCATTTTGCCCAACCAAATGTCCTACATTCTGCATTGCATTCTGTCTAAACTGGTTCTCAACATTATCATCAACCATTAGTATATGTCTGTCTTGATTCATACCCGATTGTGCAATCTGACTATAACAAGGGTTTGATGAACTTCTTTGGTTGTTGTTTGTTGTAGTGGTGTTGTTTAGCTGAAATGCCTTAGACATGGGTTCAAGTGCTATGTCTAATATAGTTATGGGATCTGGGATATCTTTGGGATCTTGGCGTTGGTGTTCGGTAGTTGTGTTGAATGAAGGTGTTGGACAAAGTTGTTGTTGGGGTTGTGGATGTTGTACTGTAGGTAATATGTGATGGATTGATCTGGAGTGGAACGGTTCTTGTTTGAGTGTTTTTCGTAATGCCAAAGGATCATGTGTGTTTGCAATTCGTTGTGCTCTAAAAGCATTGATGTCTTGATGAGTCGACATTGCAAGAGTGATGTGAAATGATATGCAAGGATCTTAAGTAGGTAAAGTGATTGTTGTTGTGGATTGAAACCAATTAACGTTCATGGGATTTTACAAGTCTTAGATTTAAACCGAGAAAAGAATTAAATCTTTCACGGGATTTTACAAAATCAAGAAGAAACCGTGAAACAATGATTAATTGTTGTTGTAATTGAAGTACTTGAGCATTTGTAACGATTAATGAGCTTAAAAGAACTAACGGTGAGCAAACGTTAAACTTTAGGTGGCTAACGGTTGAATTATAATCACTAAGGACTAACAATGCAATGTTGTTTCAACATGGAGGGTTAATTAGTAGCAAAAGACTAATGACGAAATTGTACTAGGACCTCAGGGACTGCATGTGCACATTTCGTAAACTAATTAAATAAAACAAAAATTCCCTCCATTTTAGTCACCATCTTCGTTTGAAAAGTAGTTTTATGACACGATTGATTATTTGATCTTTTAAACTCGTTCAGTTAACGTCGGTGAAATGTAAGTATACCACGTTGATCGAAAAAGGATTACGATTACAATGGGATAGATTAGGAGTCCCGTAGATAACCGACACTCGAAATCGAAAAACCCAAAATTGCTTAAAACGTGTAGAGTTTATTTCTGTGAAATTGCTAAGTCGGTTCCTAATGATTTTGATAGTTCGGTTTTCACAGAAACAAGTAGTTCGGTTCACACTTGAAAACAAGTAGTTCGGTTCTCAAATGGAAACTGGTAGTTCGGTTCACCAAGAGAAACAAGTAGTTCGGTTCACACTTGAAAACAAGTAGTTTGGTTCTTAAATGGAAACTGGTAGTTCGGCTCACCAAGAGAAACAAGTAGTTCGGTTCACACTTGAAATAAGTAGTCCGGTTATAAAAAAAACAAGAAATCTGTACGATGTACTTGTTTTTGTCTTGAGCACAACCAACAAAAAAAACCACAACGTCCTTGTAGCTTAAAAGATGGATCTATGACACCTCTTGTCTCAACCGGTGTGGACCACAAGGTGATATAAGCCAACCCAAGAAATAAGCTTGTAAATAAGCTTTTTCCACCACAAAGAGTAAGTTATGAGATAAAGCTAACAAGATAAGCTACGAAATTTAAGCAACAAATAAGCTTCTTTTCAACAACAATAAGCCACAAAATTACTAATAAGCTTAAAAACTTTCTAGAGTGAAAAACTTAAAAGCTTTGTAAAGGTAAATAAGCTAGAAACTCAAAAATCACAACATACTAGGCCACAAAAGGAGTTCACAAATAAGCCCAAATAAGCTCGGTATAAGCTTGAACCAAACCACACAGACGAACCATAATAAACCGAAAATAATGAGCATACAATTTTTTTTGACTTAAGCTCAAATTGGCTAAGAAAACGTACCATTTATCAACAAAGAAAATGCACCCCTACTGTTTGAAATACAGAAGACACACCTTTTTTTTCAAACAAAATTAATCCCACTAACGTTTAAAAGAAACGGATTAAAGCCCAACGAAATGTTTAACAAATTTGAAAACATATGGTTTTTAAGACAAAATATGAATTTTTGAATTAAATGAGCACTAAGAAGAAAAAGAAAGAAAAAAATAAGCCGAATCCAAAAAGCTTGAAAAACTTACAACAATAAAACCACTAAACCTAACCTAGGCTCTTGATACCACATGTTAGATGATATCATTTCATCACTATGAACACAAAATTAAGAAAAAGATTTTAGAGAGAGAGATAAAGAGAGAAAAAAGATGGTTACTTGCTCTAGAAAGAAATGAGAAGCAACATCCTCTCTACACTTGGGGAGGGCTTTAAATAATACATAGAGTGGACAAGCATTGTGGGCTTTCTTATATGTCATTTGGGCTGGACCAAGCTAAGAATGGGCTTTAAGCCCAACAACTAGGCCCTATAAGCTTAACTGAATTTCCCGTAAACTACGTTTTACTTATACAAGGCTCAGGATTGATAATGACCATCACTTCACTAAAAACACGGCTAACACGCCAATATTTTCACACGGCCTAATTCGATCTGTAAATGAAAAAAAACATATGCAAACACACAAATTAGCATTTTACTACGAAATCATCATTACCCATAATATAAAAATCACCCAAACATCCCTAATTCAAACAATAAAAACAAAATATACAAATTTATAAATTATAAATTAGACAAAATAAAAAAAATAAAAACAAAACCTTTAACATATAAAAATTTATCAATAAAAACAAAATAAATTATAAATTAGACACAAATTGAGCAACATACCATTAATTCGGACCTTGAATCCAACCTTTCTTTGAGTCGGTGAGTTATGACTCTACTCATCATTAGCCTCTGAATTAGCAAGAGTATCATTAGCCTCTGAATTAGCAAGAGTATCACAATCTTGTTCCAAAATTACTCAAGCTCAACATATGTGAAGTTTGACTATATGTGTTGTGTGTTTTTGTTTTAGGGATGAATGAATCAAGCAGGTTTTGGTTCGAAGGGTTCGAAAGACGAAGAAAGTAAAAAAGCAAAACACATAAAATCCAAAGAAGTATCGAGAAATAGACAGAAGAATTAAATTAACAAAATATTAAAAAAACAAAAACCCAAAGTAACCGGATAATGGTTAGCAGGCCACCAACCAACGGGGCTAACGTCAGGCCATAAAATGTTCGCATAGTTTTTGTGCTCTACCCTCTATGATTAATTAGTATATCGGATATAGAGGGTAACAATGTGGATTTCGTGGGAGAGCAAATAGGATTCCAGGTGTATATAGGTAGCGAATTTGAGGTGGATCGATGATAGATAGTGGAGGGGAGGCTTAGTGTAGAAGGTAATAGTGAAAGGAGTGGGGGAGGATTGATTTTGAGTAAAAAAGTGAGGTGGGATATGAAAGACAAGCGGGGAATCGAAATATTTTGGGTCAAGTGAATAAGTGTTAGAAATTTTTTAGTTAAAAATAGTGAAAAAGGGATTTTGTATAAAAAGGTTAAATGTAAAGAAAATTTATATAAATGGGAGAATTTAAAATCAATGCAAGTATAAAAAACTTTAATTCAATGTTCTCACAACCTATAATTAGGGATGTTTAAAAAATTTGAGAAATCGTCGAATCAAGCCGAACCGCTCACTCCAATACAGAAAAAACCTGAAACCAAAAAAAAAAATATTTAATAGTTGTACAAGTATAATTATATAATTGCATTATTTTTATTTTATAACAACTTTTTTGCTCATAATGTAAAAATTTCTAAACATCATATGGGTCATATGCATTGGGTTGTAGTTGCTTAGAGTGTCATGTTACGACACATCCATGACTGATGACAATGGGTAATTAACATGTGTCATGGGTCATGTTCATTGGTTGTAGTTGCTTATAGTGTCATGTTACGACACATCAATGACTGGCGACAATGGGTAATTAACATGGGTCATGGATCATGTGCATTGTGTTGTAGTAGCTTATAGTGTCATGTTATTGACCAATACATTACTGGTGATCGACAATGGGTAATTAACATGGGACATGAGTCATGTGCATTGGGTTGTAGTGGCTTATAGTGTAACGGAACCCATGCATGATCGATGATAATGGCTAATTCACATGGGTCATGGGTCATGTGCATTAAGTTATCAATGGTCACATTCATTAATGGGTATTTGACTCATTAATGGGTGTCATATGATTTGGTTCTAGTTGCTTATAGTGTCATGTTTACGACACATCCATGATGGTGACAATGGGTAATATACATGGGTCATGGGTCAATGGGGTCATGGGTCATGTTATTAGGTTATAAAATATGTCACATTAATTAATGGGTATATTTAACTCATATGGGTTATAAGCATTTGGGTTGTAGTGGGCTTATAGTATAGTTATGACACATAACATGGATTATTGACAAATGGTATACTTTAACATGGGTCATGGGTCTTGTACTTGGGTTGTAGTGGTTATAGTGTCCATGACCCATGCATTACGGTGATAATGGATATAATTCACATGGGTCATGGGTCATGTGATTGGTTATCAGTGGTCACATTAATTTTAACCCCTCAAGCGTAACAATAACCTATAGCCTTTAACCCGTATAGTTTGACTGAGCATGTAAAGCTATCTCGGTAATAATTTACCGTTTAGAGTAGGAAAAACTTTGAAAGTGAAACTATTAGTTTGGGATGGTCGTATCTCAGGAGTGAGAGTTGAATAGAGATTTTACATTTAGCTTTATAAAATCTAATTAGCTCTACGAAATGTCTAGCTTATTTAAACCATTAAACTCCAGCCTTAGTGTAGGGCTGAGCATACGGACCATTCGACCGGATCGAACCGGAAAATCGAACCGAACCGAACCGAACGTATTTTAGTCCGGTCCTCGGTCTGGCGTTTTCGACCAATTCGGTCTTCGGTCCGGTCGGTCCAGTCCGGTCCAGTCGGCCTTACCAAAAAACCCAAACATTATGCCCTGTAGGATCGGACCAGACCGAAGACCGAACCGGACCAGGCCGACCCGGAACGGACCGTGCCATTTCGGTCTGGTCCTCGGTCTGGCGTTTTAGACCAATTCGGTCTCGGTCTGGTCTTGGCCGGTCTGGTCCGGTGTATGGACCGATGTCACCTACTTAGGAGAAAGTGAAGTCGAGACAAACACAAAAAACTGAGGCAAATATTAAGGATTAGATATAAGCAATAAAGCTAGTTTAATAATAAGCATAATCTAAAATACTATTTTATGAATTAAAATGGAAATTTTTTTATAAACTAGATTTATATTTAATAATGAAAAACTTTATTAAAAAACTTTAGCTATAAATGAGCTTGCAACGAAAAAGGTTTAACCAAATTAAGTTACAAACTTATTTAGGTTTGCTAAATTCGATTATTTTAAAAGTAAAAAAGTTGAAAATAAGCAGAGGGAGGAAAAAATCTACGGTTTAATATGCAGTTTTATAAGCAATCTTTAAGCTACTATCCAAAAAACAATAAGTTAAACTTCTATGTTAAAAAGAAAATGCATAATTAACGTTAAGTTACTTGGCAAGATGGTAACCGCTTGACTTCGTAAGGGAGACGCGGGTTCGATTTTCACTGGGGTTGTAAATCCTTTTTTATTTTCTTGTTTTTTTATTTTTAAACCTAAAGTAGTTTAGGCTTAATAAGTGACCATATGTACCGGTTTTTTGCTACTCTTAAATAATGAGTGACAAAACACTTCATGTGACCATATATGACATTATGAATTTAGACACACAAACACTCAATGTGACAAATATGAAATTTAATAATAACCGATTTCACATTTTGCTCTAAACAATAGCCACATGAATACTTCACGATGTGACTGTTATGAATATATTGGTCACATATAATCACCTTAAATGTGGCCACAAACATAATTTAGTCACACATTTGTGATATGATGTGGGCCACAGCCTGTGGCTATTGTAAAGGCATATAGTCACATGATCGTGCATAGAAGTAAATGTGACTATACACATTAGCTTTTGGCAAGCTAACACAAACTAAACTTTAAACACACATATTAAGTTACGTGACCATATGTACTGGATAAAGTGACCAAAAGTGTTAATAAGTGTGACCATATACTGTTTAAAGTGAAGAAATGTGTATTTTGTGTGACTATTGATCATCCAATGGCCACATGAATTTAATGTTTGTGTGACCTTTTCTAATATTTAGTCACACAAAGCATGTTTTTTTGGGTATTTAGTCACATACAATTAAGCATAAAGTGACCAAAAGTGTTAATAAGTGTGACCATATGCTGTTTAAAGTGAAGAAATGTGTATTTTGTGTGACTATTGATCATCCAATGGCCACATGAATTTTATGTTTGTGTGGCCTTTTGTAATATTTAGTCACACAAAGCATGTTTGTTTTGGGTATTTAGTCACATACAATTAAGCATAAAGTGACCAAAAGTGTTAATAAGTGTGACCATATGCTGTTTAAAGTGAAGAAATGTGTATTTTGTGTGACTATTGATCATCCAATGGCCACATGAATTTTATGTTTGTGTGGCCTTTTGTAATATTTAGTCACATAAAGCATGTTTATTTTGGGTATTTAGTCACATACAATTAAGCATAAAGTGGCCAAAAGTGTTAATAAGTGTGACCATATGGTGTTTAAAGTGAAGTAAAAGTGTATTTTGTGTGACTATTGTTCATCCAATGGCCACATGAATATTATGTTTGTGTGGCTTTTTGTAATATTTAGTCACACAAAGCATGTTTGTTTTGGGTATTTAGTCACATACAATTAAGCATAAAGTGTCCAAAAGTGTTAATAAGTGTGACCATATGCTGTTTAAAGTGAAGAAATGTGTATTTTGTGTGACTATTGATCAGGCCACATGAATTTTATGTTTGTGTGGCCTTTTGTAATATTTAGTCACACAAAGCATATTTGTTTTGGGTATTTAGTCACATACAATTAAGCATAAAGTGGCCAAAAGTGTTAATAAGTGTGATCATATGTTGTTTAAAGTGAAGAAATGTGTATTTTGTGTGACTATTGTTCATCCAATGGCCACATGAATTTTATGTTTGTGTGGCTTTTTGTAATATTTAGTCACACAAAGCATGTTTTTTTGGTATTTAGTCACATACAATTAAGCATGAAGTGACCAAAAGTGTTAATAAGTGTGACCATATGCTGTTTAAAGCGAAGAAATGTGTATTTTGTGTGACTATTGATCATCCAATAGCCACATGAATTCTATGTTTGTGTGGCCTTTTGTAATATGTGACCAAAAGTGTTAATAAGTGTGATGATAACCGATTTCACATTTTGTTCTAAATAATAGCCACATGAATACTTCACGATGTGACTGTTATGAATATATTGGTCACATATAATCACTTTAAATGTGGCCATAAACATAATTTAGTCATACATTTGTGATATGTTGTGGCTATTGTAAAGGCATATAGTCACATAATCGTGCTAGAAGTAAATACGACTATACACATTAGCTTTTGGCAAGCTAACACAAACTAAACTTTAAACAGAGATATTAAGTTACGTTACCATATATACTGGATTTTGGCCACACTTAAATAATGTGTGACAAAACGTTTAGTGTGACCATATATGGCATTTGGTCACAGTGTTCAAGTGTGTGACATATATTTGTCACTATTTATATGTATATCGTAACTAATGATTCAACCTTTCTTTTCATTTGTCACGCGTCCCAAATTCATATGTGGCTAAATAATTAGCAAAAGATAGCAGTCACCCTTAAATAATGTGTGATAAAACTTGACTGTATGATTTAGAAACATAAAAAATTACTTCATGTGACCATATATGCCAATTTGGTCGCATTGTTCAAGTGTGTGACATATATTTGTCACTATTTATATGTATATCATGACTAATGCTTCCACCTTACTTGTATTTGTCACGCGTTCCAAATTCATATGTGGCTAAATAATATTACCAGTTACCTTTAGCCACATAAATATGTGAATGTGTGACCATTCCATTTTGCCCATGTGTGACCAAATCCACTTTTTGTACTAGTGTTGAATGATAGGTCGCATATTAAAGCACATAAACAAGTATAAATTGATAAACATAAACAAGCATACAACGATAAATTAAGCAATCAAGATATAAACAAAACCAAACATTCAGATCTTCAGTGGCTAATACCTAAAGGTATTAGCCTTCAAACATCATACTTAATACAAGAGTAATTGTTTTACCCAAGGTAAACTAACCAAGTTAACGAATGATACCAAAAACTAAACGATTACAAAAGTATAAGAAATTACACGTTGTCTCAGTTGTAATAAATGATGAAAAATCTCTGGTTGTTCATAACCCAGAGGAAAAGAAAGAAGGAACTGTCTCAATGGAGGATGATTCAGATGATGATGATCTTGACAAGCAGCCCTTATCAAAAAGATTTAAAATCATGACTCCCATTCCTAATCCAATCCCTCTGAACACCTTTGTCCCAGGGAATCTTCTGAAGCATGAAGAACAACAAAAGTATCTTCATGAATTCACCGATCAGCTGTTTGGAACAACTTCCTCAAAGTTCTCATCAACTCCTCCCAGAGAACTTATACCTCCCAAAGATCCCGCCAAGGGAAAATAAGTTTCCATTGTGAAAGAACAAGTGAATGAAATTGTTACTTATCAAGAAGAAGGAGGTTATATCCCTAAGATGCCAAAGTTAAAGTCCTTCATTACCCCAAAGGGAACTCTGTCCCAAGAAGAACTTAATAATCAAATCAAGGAACTGAAGAGGATAAGTGATCTGAAAGCGCAAAAAGATAAATCTGAGCAAGAACTAAGGAAGATGTTCAATCAAGCCACACTGAAGGCTCAGGCTAAGAAATGGACGGAACAAGAGGCAAAGAAAGCCAAGATATTGGAAGAATACAATCATCTGATCTCCTTCAGAGCTGATCCTCTGCCAATCACAAAGATCAGCTATATTGTCAATTCAAACAAGGAGGCAACTATGAAGATCATCAAAGGCGACAATCCTCTGAATCTTATTATTCCTCCCAACTTCAGACTAAAGTCGCTGGGTTTCAGTGAATGGCTAGAGGTTCATGCCCTAACATCTAAAAAGACTAGGAAATCAAACGATATGCTGCTGCAAAGTCTAAGGGAAAAATTCTAGTGGGTCATAGACTAAGCTAAGAAGCTAGGACTTCCTCCACTTCCAGCACTTGCAACTTTTAGAATGACAGCTGAGGAAAAGAAGAGGAAAAGGACACAGTTCCTCAAAAAAGCCTTTGTCACTGAAGACATCAGAGTCGATGGGATGAACAGGAACCTGATTCCTCCACCCAGGGTTGTGCCAATTGAAGGCCTTGTCATCAAAGAACCTGAGTCAGGAATCTTCTACATGAACAGGAATACGGATATAGTCTTCCAAAGAGAAAGTGAGTTTCATCTGACTCCTACTATTCAGCTAATTCACATTCAGAATCAAATCAAAGTTGACTCAGAGATTGTTGATGAGATGTTTAGAAAGATGATCTATGTAATAGAGGTTAGGAGTGATTGTATAAAGGCTAGGGAGAATGTAGAATAGAATCTAGATAATTTGGGCTAAAATGTAATAAAATCAATAAAGTTTCTTTTGTTAATCCTTTTGTCAATTATGTGTAAGAAGAAGCTATATACTAAATTACAATAATTTTTACCTTAGCATAATTTATATCCAAATAAGGGGAGATTGTTGGGCCGATTTAGTGCCCAGTAATCAGCTCCTAGATTTAAACATAAATTAGGCTAAGTATTGAAGAACCTCTGAGTGGTGGACTCAGAGGTAATGAAAGAACCTCTGAGTGGTGGACTCAGAGGTAATGAAAGAACCTCTTATTGGTGGACTTAGAGGTAATGAAATGACTCTCTGAGTGCAAAGCCTCAGAGAGCAACATCAGACGTATTTGAGTCAAAGACATCGTCAAGGAAGTCGAAGATTACTTGAAGACATACTCGTCAGCTGGGATGGATTTCAGCTGGTATGTAGAATGAATACGTTGAGGTTCTAAGGTGAGTCAGAGGTGGCAATACTCTGACTTTCCTATTACCCTTTGAAGAAGAACAAGCTGAGCTTAAAGTGTTCTCTGATGTTTAGGCGGAAAACTCAATATCACCTAAAGGCGCGACAAAAGGTGATTTGAGTTGCCTGTACCAAGTACGAAGTTGGTAAAAGTAGTGAACAGTTGGCAAAACTGTTCACTAAAGTATGAGAGGGTAGTTTCCAAGATTGGACGTGCATTAAATGCTTCATACGTCCTCCACTAGAATCTTGACACGTTGCAACTACCCCCATTAAGGACACAACCTCGTATTAGTATAAATAGAGAATGTTGTAAGGAGTAAATGTTATCACTTTTATTGTTGTTGTTATTACAGGCATTTACTCCTTTGTCGGACTTACACCATAGACCTCTAATCCTATCAGTTGGCTATATAAGTTCGCTTGTAAACTTGATACTCTATCAAGTTTACTCGTTCAAAGGGTAATCATACATTGTCATTCAACCTGTGCGATCCATAGCACATCGTAATACTTTAATTCTTAATCAATAAAGCATTACACGATTTAAAAGTTATTACTTGTGTTATTTACATTAGATAAGTGTTATATTCCATATAGACGTGTTAGTTGGGACTCTTATTCCGAAAGGATGGTGACTCGACTGGTGTTCTGCAATAATAATATTGAGAAGATTTCAAGAGAAGACGCTAGATGGTTGGAGGGACCGTTTCGATGAGAAGAAGGTGTGGGATGCAATTAGGGGGTGTGGAGGGGATAAAGCACCGAGCTTGGATGCTGGTTGATTGATGATATATATATATATATATATTTTATTTATATATATTATATATACTATTATATATATATTATATCTATATATATATATATATAAGCAAACACTCACCAATTACCTTGCACAAGGAATGGTTTAAAAGTACACCAAAATAAAATATTATGTAGCGGAAGTATGATTTCCCGGGGTCGTTATGTTGCCACGAGGCTTGGAATGGGAAAATCGAAATGACGGAGTGATGATTGATGTTTGAATATGGACAAGGCTATGATGAATTTTCTATTTTCTACAAGTTAAATAATGCAAAAACGATTAAATAAAAACCTAATAAACGAAAGCTATTAAAACTTAAAACCTAAATACGGGGCACGAAAAACGGGGGAATAAAACCTAAATTTTTTTATAAATAAATTACACTAAGTGGAGAAAAAATGCAGGAATTTTAACAAAATTAAAAAGCCCCAAATTTTATCTTAATGGTTATTAAAGCTTAATTAAACCAATTAAAATAAACCTAACTAATAATTGAACATAAAACTAATAAGGGGACTAACAATGACTAACGACAGGGACTATTTGTGACAAAGACCAAAATAATAAATTCTTGTTTCCTACTGAACCCCATCCCGATTTTGTCCAAGTCCCCAAAAGTGCGATTTTAAAAAAATTCGTTTTTTTTAGCCAAAACGCAAATACACGGAAAGTTGTTCAAACCTGTTTTTATGCAACTTTCTTTAATAAAGATACCTTGGAAAATAAGCACTTTATAGCTCCAAAAGCCAATTTAGCTGCTGATTGCAAAAAGTAGCTAAATTTTGGTTTTTTGGTATTTGGACACTATAAACTCAAAAAATAAGCTCAAATTCAAAAAGGAGAGATGTTTTGACAGCTTTATTATGTGCTTAATCTGATTCCATAATAGTTTTTCAACCAAAACACAACTTAACTTAGTCTCAATTTGCATCAAAAAGTGGTAAACTCCAAAATTTTCTTAAATAAGCCAAAATAAAAATAAGCTAAAATCACCAATAAGCCAAACTGAAAAGTGGGCTTTTAGAAATAAGCTCACTAATGAGTCGCTTATTAACCCACCTATTCACGTTTTTAGATTAAGCCATGAAATTAAGCCCAATAAGCACGATTTATGATCACTACTATTTTTTTTTTGATTTTAATGAAAATAAGCACTTTTAGACCTAAAATAAGCTACTGAAATAAGCTCCTCTAAAGATAGTAAACGAGAATGGGCTTAATCTACTCTAAAAAGCTAAGCAAATCTTAAATAAGCAGAAGTAATAAGCTAATAAGCAAAAAAAAATGAAACAACAGTACTAACGGTACTAACTTGGAGTTAGTACCGCTAGCTTTGAGTTAGTACCGCTAGCTTTAAAATCCCCAAAAGAGAACTAGCGGTACTAACTTGGAGTTAATACTGCTTGTTCTAAAAACCTCTTAAAGTTTTCAAAAGTTATTTTATTTCAAGCTGATTGGATCCTAATTTGTTAAAAACAGATTATCAAATAACAAAATAAGACACTTATAAGCAGATTTCAATCAAGAATAAGCACTTAAATAAGCTGAATCAATCCAACAGTTTTAACTCATAACTAACAGTACTAACTAAGAAATTTGCACAAATCACTTTTGAACTAACAACTAAGCAAGATAAGCACTAAACATCATAATAAAGCATACATAAGCAAATATAAGTAATAAATAAGCACTAATAAGCAGTTCTACAGTAAGTAAGAAAATCGAGAAAAAGAGAGACTTACAACACCCTTGCTTAAACAGGGCTGCTTAAGCTTTTACAAGCTGATCTACAAGCTCTAGCTTGTCAAAGACAAGCTAGTAATGTCCATAAGCCCATCCAGAACTGGCTTATCATCCATAAAATAAGCTGTGGTGTATTTGAGAGTGATTTTTGTTATTTTCTCTTAACTACTTATCTTTTTTTTTCTTTTACTAAACAAAAACAGCTTATAAACAAGCTCCTTTGAAAGCTTTTCAAATGCAATTAGGCACTAGTTAGCAAGTGAGAACTTGGAATTTAAAAATTGGATTTTAACATAAAATCTCAACACTTTATTAAACTTGGAAATTAGTACAAAGCTGAAAGAAAAAGTACAAATAGCTGTAAATGACTGAAAATTAAGCTAAGATTTTCTAAGATATTAAAAACTAAAAACTAACTCCCTAACTTGGGTTACAATGGCCCTATTTATACTAAAACGAATTAAGGTCTTGGTTTCTTGGACTCTCTTCTCTTCTTTCTTCTGTGTTTCTTTGTAGAGACAAAAACCAAGTGTGCTTGTTGTGTGAGGTGATTCTAAAACAAATCCCAGCCTTTAATTTCTTTTGTGCTTCTTTGGAGTCAATCACAGCCATCGAAATTTCTTGGAAATGGTGAGGGATTGCCAACATGGCAATTATAAGCAAGGGGGGAAAGTGGAGTGGTTGAAATGATTTATCTAGGGTGTTGAGTGTTTTGCAGGGAGAAGGTATGGGAAGACATCCCTTAGCTGTACCTGGGTTTTGTTGGGCGGGAAAAGATGGAGTTTGGGTAGGTTGACAGCTTTGGCCCCTCATTTCTTATAACTTTGTTGCAAACTTCGCCCGGTTTGCAATTTCGACCCTTGTCTTTTACTTTTGTAATACAACTTGAGGTTTGGCAATTTTAGTCCCTCAAGTTGTATTTTCTTCATGTGGCTGACTTTTGACTTTGACTGACTTTGGCTTTGGATTGACTTTGTCTTTTCCATCCCGTGCTTAGTTTGGTCGTTTTTGGCTTTCTTTTTGAGTATCCGTTCCTGCACAATTCAAATGCAAAACATACAAATACAATGTATCTTTGGTACGTTTTTAGTCTTTTAAGTCCGTTTTTAATGGAAAATGGTATGTGTAATTAAGCACATACCAAAATCCCCCATACTAAGGTATTGCCGTGTCCTCACGCAATGTTATGAAGTAAACACTCAAGAAAACTAAGAATCTCTAACCCCCTCGACTAATTACCTCGAAAAGTAGCTAAGTGTTCGTCAAGGGGAACTAAAGAATCAATAGCTTCGACAAGTCCCGTTTTCACCATTTTTATATGTACACTAACTATCCCTAATTTTTTGGATTTTCCTTTTTCTTTTCTTAACTACCTGTTTGGCTTCCTTTATTTTATGAACACTGAGATCATAAAATGAAAAGCGCCCATAGGATGATCTACGGATGTCCGAATGGATAAATTAATCGTCCCCGATTTTTCACTAGTTCCAAACTAAGCGTAAAGACGAAATCACCGTTAAGTACAAGTAAAGATGCTAACACTACTTATAACTATGACTTGTCAACTTTTGCTCTGACAATTATTCAATTAAAGTAATTGTGCTTAATTTTAAGTTAAATTTAGATCGACAATTTTAGAAAGTAGCATAGTTT
>BQNB010128945.1:0-16630 GCA_026074375.1 Tanacetum coccineum
ACAAATGGGAGGCACCGAAATTTTAGAGAGGGGAGGGAGGTGTGTGTTAGGGTTTGTTAAAAATGAAGTAAACCATAGTTGTATTTTTATATATACCAAAAAGTTTTAAAAAAAGTGTCAAGTGTAACATAAATTAGGGGGTGATGATGTAAATATTCTTGGAGGGACTGAAAACGTAATCTTTTGTAAATTATTGGTTCGGGACTTATTTAGGTTAGTTAACGATTGTTTTAAAATACGAAAATTTAACCGTTGCGTTCAAAATAATTTTTTCACAAAAAGTAAGTATTTACATGACTATAATTTTATAAATGTTTTTATAAAATATATTTAAAATGATTATTATTCATTTATTTGGTACCATTGTGTGTCGCGGGTAAGCTTCGTTCGTAAAAATAAAACTTTAATTTGAACATTCGCGTTTTTAAATAAACGCTTTTGAATAAAATATTAAATATTTTTATTTAATAAAAAGTGATAATTAAATATAAATTAATTATTTTCGCGACGGTACGGGTCGTATGCGGTTTTTCACAATTTGCGAGATATCTTCTCGTTTTCGTTTCAAATAAGTTTGAAAAATAAATTTGTAAATGAGAGATAAGTAATAATAAATATGATTTATTATTTAAATATATTTCAAAAATTTACCGGATACGCGGTAATCGTTTTTATGTGACCGTAAAAGGCTAAAAAGTCAATCGGAACCAAAAATTCAAAGGGTAAAATTTTCATTTAAAAATTCTGAAAATTGCCGGGTGTGACAGTTGTCTAGTTGCGGTTTTTTCTTGTGAAAAAGGGTTGTTTGGCTTGGTGTTAAAATGGATGTTTGGACAGGGTTGTTTGGTTTTGGTTTTGCTCTCCGAAAATGGATCAACTGTTCCTTTTAGGTCAAAACCATTAGGAGGCCATGGATGTAATACAAATTATATTTAGTTATTTAATTAGCCTATAGAAACCAAATGCAACAAACAATAAAGATAAAGTATAACAAACATTTGCAGAGAAAACTATTAACCGACTAAACTTGTTATGATGGTTAAGAGTTTCACTATTTCCCCTTGATGGCCTTTTATCAGCTGTAACTACATCATTATCAAATGTTTAACAAGTCATAAAAGGACGTATGCTCATTGATTTACAGATGTCATGACAAACCTGAAAAGGTTGAAAAAACTGCTTCTCGACAGATAAGAGAAATGTGAGCCCATGTACACCCTTCAGAAAGACTGCCCAACTCCTCAATGCATACATCAGAACTGCAACTCATCTTACGCAAAGTATGTAGAAGAGAATCATGACACGTTTTAGGAAAAATGGTGAAAAAGGCGTGTGGTGCAGCTATGGTATTATTGTTTTTGTAGAAACTAGAAGGGGGGGTTGAATAGTTTTACCGGTTAATTAGCTTTTTAAAAGTTTGCTTATGAAATAGTTTGATTCGAGATGTATGTCAATCAACCAACAATATGAATCACAACAAAACTATCTAACAATGCAAGTAATAAGTAAAGAGATCAAGCAAGAAACGATCAAACCAAGACACCAAGATTTATAGTGGTTCGGCAAAGAAGCACCTCTTCGTTCCTACTCTACTCCCCGAGCACTCCACTCGAGATTTCACTATGTCAACAAGCTCCCTTTAGGCGGAGAAAACCGTTTACACGTCGCTTACTTTCTTTTTCGACACTAAGCTAGATGTCGAGTCCTAATCTTAGCTAGAACCAATCTAAGACTACACTAAGTCTTCACACACTCACAAGATATACACCCTTGGATTGACACACAATCTAAATCACACCAATATACAATCTACACACTTGGATCTACACTTGATCCAACTAATACAACAACACAAAATAAATCTAATGAATGTTTGTGATCTTGAAGAAGAGAAAAGAGAAAGATCACTTGATAACAATTCGTATGTAGAAGAATACGAATGTTCTCCTCTTGCACTTGATTAGAAGGTGAAGAAGAGAGGAAGAAAGAATTAATCGCTTGAAACAAAATCAAGGAATGTTAGTGATCAAGATATGTGTTTTAGAAAGAAAGGAAGTCTGATTTTGAAATGGGTGGCCCAGTATTTATAGGGGACAAAAAAGTAGCCGTTGCTGGTGGCGGTCCCGGCCTCTTTTTTTGTCTTTTTGTGGTGAATGTTGTATCTGTTATGGAACCTTTCATTTTGGGGGAGAAATTTGAAATTCAAATTTTATGTTTTTAATAAAACATTTCTTTTAATTACTAAATAATTTGTTTTTATATTTTTACAAGAACATTTTTGTGGAAGTATAAAATTTAAGGAAAAATTATTTTCTTGATCACTAATCATGTTTAATAATTTGTTTATCCATACCTTAAGTGATTAATCATAGAAATAGAATTTTATGATTAGTAATTTATAAACGTTTAATTTTATCGTAAACGTTTTCACATTTTGTTATTATCAAAACATTGAGAGGTCAAAAAATATAAATAACGTTTTTGGACATTATTTGTATTAACAATCTCCCCCTTTTTGATAATGACAAAATAAAAACTCATTTAGTATAAAATTTGAAGGTGTATAAATTATTAATGAGTTTAATTCTACTTCTTCCCCTTTTTGTCGAATCCAAAAAGGTTGATCGTCGAGTTGAGTAGAGAGAAAGAAGTCGACGATTAAAGACTCCCCCTTG
Organism: Tanacetum coccineum; assembly: GCA_026074375.1. NCBI lineage: Eukaryota > Viridiplantae > Streptophyta > Magnoliopsida > Asterales > Asteraceae > Tanacetum > Tanacetum coccineum. Next base: position 2,676 of record BQNB010128945.1, read on the forward strand.
ATGTAAGCTCCCCCTTGTTCGGGGCACCAAGGGATCGATCTTACGATAATTTGTTTACTACAAAACAAGATTAGAGGTACAAGTGCAAGCAAACATAGCATGAAAAATATCTTAAAGATTCAATCCACACATTTTGAAGCATAAATAAAGTTCATTGAAATACATAAATAAACCATATATAGTCACAAGGATAATATATGAGAATACAAGCATACATAATCAAACTTAAGACATAACATATTAAGTCATTTAATGAGAGTAAGAAGATATTTCAAGGAGAGTTGGTAGTGATGGATGAAGGAAAAAGAGTTGAGGGCCCAATTAAGAGAGATTTAATTCGGTTAAGGTCATCTTTTAAAGTATTGAATGCTTTTTGAGCACCCAAGCAACAATGACAAAAGTCTGAGTGAAAGTTGACTTGGTCAAGGAAAGGAGGGTGAGTGGACGGTGTAGAAGAAGGTGAATGACAAGTTAATTCGATTGCATGTTGGATATTGATATCAAGAAGATTTAAAAGGTGTAGAAGTTCATGCAAACGTTTTTCATGAATATTTAGAATAGAAGTGTATGGGTGTAAGGAGGAGGATGTGAGATTTGGTGAGTTAGGAGAGGGTGGCATAGGAGTGTTATCAAGGATTTGAGAGATTGGTGGAGATGTAGGTAGAGAGTGATTTGGAGATAAAGGAGGTGAGTATGGTAAGAAATGAGTGTGTCTCCAAGAATCAATGATTGATTTGTGAGACTTTTCACCATAGTTTCTAGGAGAAGACATATTTGAGTTTGAGGAGAGGTTGGTTCATTTGAAGGAGTTGGTGATAATAGAGTAAGTAGTGTTTCTTGATGGTGGTGGTGGTGGTGAGTCATTGTGACAAGTGGGTGATGGCTTAGATAAAGGTGTCTTTCATCACCAAACTGGACGAAACCAAACTATCCTTGTTTTCTAGATAGGTTTAGGAGGTGATGGTTGTTTGAGTAAGGACATTAGTGTGAAGGAGGATAGTTATGAGGGATATAGTGGGATGAGAAAGGATGAAAGAGATGAGAGTTTAAATAATGAAAGAGATGGCAAAGCATGGTGGTTGGAGATGAAGTATTAGAAAACGATTTGTGTGCCAATATCGCACAGGGAAATTGCATACTAATTCGGGCTTCCACCCCCCCCACCTAAGCTAGGTAGGCGCAGGTTGAGAGAGTGAGAGAAGAAGAGAGAGAACGTTTTGAGTATGAGATTGCGCGCTGCTGTCGTCACGCGCCTGCTCTAGTGGGTCCCATGGGAGAGAGCGGGTCGGAGTGTACCCTGATGAGGTGAAAGGGGTCCAGAAGGGTGAGATTAGTGAGTAATGAGGGCAATTGTGCAGGGGGTAGCAAAAATTCGTGTGTGTGTGATGTGTGTGGGGATCTTGTGCTACCCGTAAATTATGGCTTTGCAGATTGATTAAAGGTTGTTTGAGCTCACGAAATTGTTAGCATTGATCGGTGGAATAACTATAGCATCTTCATAACCCTCGATAGGGTGCTTGTAACATTTGGGCCATCGTTCGATTGTCGGCCATTGGAACAACGTTTTGTTCAACAATTGGTTCTTCTAAAGCAAAATTTTCAACAACCGGAAGAGTTTGTTGTTGACGACGTCTTCGAGATTGCGAACGAGTGCGCATAAAAAGAAAAACTAACAATTAAAAAGCAAAACTTTACACTAATTTTTTTTTTTTTTATTTTTAGCAATGAATTTTAACGGTTACACGAAAGAGACTTAAACCAAATAATCAACTACTTCACGGTAGCTCTCGAAAATTGCTTTTCAAGGTGAGCCGTACTTGGTAGAGACACAAATGGCAAGTGTTAAATCTTTAGTTCGATTTGGAAACCAACAAGTTCACCGGAAATTGAAATGATAACACCTCCGTTGAGAATGTTATATTTTGGTATTTTTACCAAATGGTGATTTTTATTTCTTTAATTAAAAAGGAAGATTTTTTATATGTTTGTTTTTTTTATCTTTTACTTATACTAAAAAGAAAAGGAAAATATTTTTTACTTTTTTTAAATTTTAAATTTTTTACTTTTTGAACAATAATGAAACTTTCGAGGACGAAAGGATCTTCAAACCAAATCAACAAACACAAAACGAAGGAATCGTAAACACTAATCCCCGGCAGCGGCGCCAAAAACTGATTCGTAGTTTTATATACCTAAAATATATATATAAAATATAACCTTAAGAGAGAAATTAAGAAAATTACCAAGTTACCCTTGATAAAATTCACTCTCAAAAATATATATAATATAATATATAATACGTATATTAAACCGGGTAAATATGATCACCCGGGTCGTTATCCCCAATGACTAGTGAAATTGAAACCACGTTTAGGTTCGGATCCTGATTTGAATGAACAAATTGATGATTTGGTTTCTAGAAATTAAAGCCCTAATTTTTAACTTTTAATTAAAAACTAATTAGACTAATTTAAATCTAACCCTAATTATTAATCAAAATTAATTAAACTAATTAAGATAAAACTTAAGGACTAATGGTGCAAAAACCTAAGAAACTAACGACGACACTAACAAGCTAACGGAGGGACTAACTAAAAAAAACAATTAAAATCGAAAAGTTACACTTTCTACCCTGAGAATCTATCCCGACAACAAACTAAGTCCCGAATTAAGGTGAGATTTTAAAAAGTGCTTAAAATGAAAAACTCAAAGAAGCAAAGTTGTAGAAGAAGCTAGAGGGAACAAAATTAATAAAAGCTACTAGGACTGAAAATCTCAAATAAGCTTAATAATAGCTTATTTCTAAACTGATTACAGAAAGTGAGGCTTTGAGCTTATTTTCACTTAAACAGCCATAGATTGCTCAAATTAAGCTTAATTCTAAAAAGGAAAATTGTTCTAGAAAGCTTATGATGTGCTTAATCTAAAAATGCAAAGAAATTTAACCTAGAAGAACTTTTAATCTACTGAAATTAAGCATGAAACAAGCAAACTCAGGAAATAAGCAAAGAAACACAAAATCCAATTAAGCTAAAAACCTTATTAAGCTAAACTAGACTCTGAAACTTAAAGAACTTAATAAACTACTTATTACCCATCTAAATAAGCTGTAAAATCTAGACTTATAAGCAAATTCAACAAGTTTAGACTCTATTTAATTTCCTACTGTTTTTGGAATTTTCAGGCTTTTTATGACTTTTGACAGCTAAAATAATACTAAGGAAATAAGCTAGAAATTGCAAATTAAGACTTAAATTGTATTAAGCTATATGAAAACTTAAATCCTACTAAATTTTGTAAACTAAATTCTAAAATTACTGTTTTAAATCAAGCTGAGAACTCAGCAGTACTAACTGAGGTTAGTACTGCTAGTGTAAAAATTCAGCAGTACTTTCACTTGAAAGTACTGCTAATGTAATTTGACTTTTGAAAACAAAATAAGCAATGAAATAAGCTAAATAATGAAAACTAAATTCTTAATAAGCTAAAACTAAACTTAATCCTACTGAAATTTAAGGCTAACAGTACTAACTTAAGGTTAGTACTGGTAGTGAAAAGGCTTAGCAGTACTAACTTAGGTTAATACTGCTAGTGCAAAAGCTTACCAGTACTATCTTGTGGTTAGTACTGGTAGTGTAAATTGAAGAATGCACTAATCCAAACACCCCTTTATCGTTTTGACAGGAGTTAGAAAAACTTTTTAAGAGAAATTAAATGAACAAGTACTAAATACCAGATAAAAACTAGCTTAAAACAAACTTAGCAAACATGATTAAACAACTGAATAAACCTTAATCTAAGATCTAAACTATTTAAACTAGTATTTTTGGATTTTATGAGTTTTTATGACAGAAATTGATAGCTAAGAATCTATAACTACTTAAGCAAAAACAGATAAAGACACATAACTAATAAGTACTAAAAGAGATATTTAAACACTAAATCGTCATATTCATACTCCATACTGTATAAACAGAAATATTTTTGGAATTTGAGTGAAGCAATCTATGCTATTGTCTGATATACGCATGTCTATGAGCATGTAAAGAAATCTATGAAGTATTACTAGAAAGTGGAAATACTTAAGAGCTATTAATGATAGTACGCGCTCTGATTGAAGAATAGTAGATCGATGTGTACATAACTCTAATATTAAGCTCTGTTCGTTTATTCGTAGACTCCATCTATGTATGACCTTAGGAGTGTGATATGTCCTATATTAAGACGCTTATATGAACCTCATGCATGTTAGTTCAATGACTCGATTGTTTGATATGTGTGTGTGTGCTCTCGGAGATTTAGAAGAAAGATTGAGATAGAGATGTGAGAAGCATGATTGAAGAAGGAGTTTACATGTTGAGAATTTGTATGATGAGGGTATGAGATACTCTATTATAATAGTCATGCATTTGATAATGCATTAGAATATGGTTTAGCAGGAAGGAGATGAGGAATTGATTGAGTTTATCAACATTCAAGATGGTCATACAGCAGTATATGACAATGGCTCGAATTTGATAATAGAGATCGCATGCTAGCTGATTTGGATGATGATTGTTGTGGTGTAGAGAAAGGATGGTATGATGAATCTTGTCTGGTCATCAGATAGGTCTTTTAATTGCACTTGATACTGCTCCGTGTCTCTCACGTTCCTGCAATGAGACAGTCTGTAGAATCCAATTAGAGATCCAGCTCAATGAGGATGCTTGGAACTCGATCATGTGAGATGGATATGAGTATTCCGCAGATAAGCTAAGCTCTGGTGAGAGATATATGATACTATCGATACATGTTGATACGAGCTAATCCTACTATGTTCTATGCATCTATCTCAGGAGGTTCGTGTAGTACCAGGTGTCTATTGAGATTGGATAGTGACTCTCGAAGTGCCACTGGTATTCGAAGTGTTTCACATAGATTGATGAGAATGAGTAATATATAGGAGAAGAGTTGTAAAGGATTGGTGGAAAATGATAGATATGAGAACTTAGGAGTATGTGACGCAGAAGAAAACACGTCAGATTTTGATATGAATATATTGTTGCCTTGAAGTGTCAGCCTATTGAACGCAGACAAGTGGAGATATTGTGGCTTCATAGGTAATCATCTTATTACACTACTAATAATACCCCCAACCCCCCCCCTCCCTTCACCACGTCCACCCCACACCCACTCCCCTCCTAGAAGAAAGAGATAGATAGATATTAAATAGAGATTTAAAAGATATGAGATAAGATGAAATCAAGATGTCCCCTCTGCTGTGTCGTCCGAGTATTCCATGTGTGTGTCCTCTGAAGTTGTATCACGGGTGAGAACTTTTTAAACTAATATTTTTGGATTTTATGAGTTTTGATGACAGAAATGTAAATCTAAAGATCTATAACTAATAAGCTAAAAACAGATGACCATTAAGCATAATGAAAGGACAATTAACACAAATAAGCTACTCTAATAAGCAAATAAGCAAGAATAAAACATATAAGCTATTACTAAGCTCTGAAATTAAAGAAGAGTGAAAAGAGAAACTTACTTAAACCTTTAGCTAAACAAAAGGTACCAATTAAGGCAGCTACAAGCTCTCTAGCTTATGAATAAGCTAGAGTTTAAGTCCTTGGGATCTCTTCCAAGGTAAAATCCTCTTCCAAAAGCTTAGATCCAATAAGATCCATGAAAGTTTAAACTGATTTAAGGTTTAGATAAGTTTAATTCTGAATTCAAACAGCTCAATTTCAGCTTATAGACTGAAAGAGCTTAATATGAGCTTACTAGCTTATTGAGACAATATGACTTAAAATGAGAGCTTAGAAAACGAGATTTAGAACATTAAACACTGAATTTCATTAATTGAAAAAGGCTGATTACATTACTTGAAAAAGGAAATTACACTTAAGAAAAATTACATAAGAACTAAATAAAAATAAACGTAAAAACTAGATTAAAAAAAACGACTAAAGAAAAACTCTCCTCTTTTTTTTGTGTGTGTGAGAAGTGAGGTCTTTTTATAGTGCCCAGCTGAAGCTTCTAGGACCTCTGCCTTGCTCTCCAAACTTTTAATCCTGGCCAATCATTTCTTCAATCATTTGATCTATATTGTGGGACGTTGGATCAATTTGTGGACATCTGAGGATTGCCAGGCTGGCATTCCCTTGATGTGACGTTTGTGTTAGTTTTGTGAGTGAGTTTAGCACAAAACCCACCACTATTTGTGCTTCTTCCATTGATTACGTGGCTTGAGCTTGAATGAGGATAAGTAATCCCTTGATAAAGACTGATTTGACCCTTCATTTGTGCTTGCGCTTCCTTGAATTGACCAACGCACCCTTTAATTTCTATTTGCCCCTTGATTTACCATGGAGGTGAAAATGGGGGAGACGATGAACAGTAAATGTGTTTCCCGCTCCTTTGGAGAGTTAAAACTGTTGAAGTTTGGGAAGTTTACACATTAGGTCCTTGTCTTACTTTTCTCTTTTCAAGTTATAAATAACTTTCGGAAATTGCAAGATTGGCCCTTGAAGATGAAAATTGGCTAAGGCTTTGGGCTTTTGGGGCTTCGGCTTTGTACTTCTTCTGATTCTCGTGTCCGTGCTTGCTCGTTTTGATTGTTTTCTTGTGATTTTTGACTTATCCGTACCTGCACACACAAAACACAAATACAAGCATATTTTTGCCATTTTTGGTCTGTTTTGGGTTTAATTGGGTTATTTTAGGTACAAACGGATATGTGTATTTTACACATATCAATCACGTGGGTTATTGAATCGTCAGAATCCGAGTTCGTATGAAGGAGTTATGATCAAAACAATATCAGGTACTTTGCACGCACGTTGAATGATCATATTTATCTTGAATCTTCTAGGGTTTCTTTAGGTCGGCTTCGTTCTGAGTCGTTGTCAATATCCTGACGCCGTCACTAGATAGGTCGCGATTGCGTCGCTTTATGCCTGTGACGCCGTCTCCACGTTCTTTGAACAATACTTCTTTATGGACTTGGTGTAGGTCTGTAATCTCATCCGTTTCTTCTCTAAATGAGCTCAAGTCACGTGTATTTCCTCCAAATACCATCCAAGTGCTAAAAACCTGAAAACAAATGATTAAGCACATAATCTGGGCATATTTGCATGATTTAAGGGGTTAAATAACCCCAAAATAGTGTATAAAATGACACCTCATCAACTTCCTAGGCCAAGCACCAACACAGGCAAGGCCTAGCAAACACGCCTTAGAAAATATTGGGAGCTTCTCCTAGAAGCTATCACAACAGAAAACATGTGCCACTACCTCATTCAACTATGGGGTAGCATTACGGACTGTGCGATGAGCACATAAAGACGCTCATGAAGCAGACCATGAATGTAACAAAACCAAGGATGGTGCTCCACATGCCCTCCTTGTGTCCTCCATCCGATGTTCTCCACGTGGAAACCGTCCTAAACCCTCATATCACATTTAGGGGACATACAAAACCCTAAATGCATCCCTATAAATACGAGACCATTTCCTTAAAATGATCATGAGGCTAAAATAGCAACTACTTTCAGATCTATACTAGAGAATATATAAACACTCTCGATAGTCATCGTGAGTGTTACCCCTGCTCGTGACTCTGGCCATACCCTAGGATCTTTACCGAACATGAGAAACCAAAGGATCGACTATCCACAACCCCTCAATACGTACCATATGTAAACATGGCAACATCCGTGGTATACTACATAAAATAGCCACTATTTTTGTCTTTTTCTGTTCACTAGAAACTTTGTTTTAAAATTTTCCATCAGCGGAAAACCAAAAAACGCTAACTATTTTTCACAAAGATACAAATCAAATGTTTTGCCGTGAAAACCCTCATTTTTCACGCGACAAGCCGAAACCCTCTTTTTCGTTACAAAACACGAAAAACTTCATCCTATATCATTTCATTATTATCCGTTCACCAGATAAAATTTACCTCATCTGGAAAATTATTATTTCACCAAAAAACTTATGTGGGACGTGTTAGGACCAAAACTATGATGTAAAGATAGAGATTACTAGTTTGGATAAGTTAGTAAAAGTTCAAGGATAAAATGCGTCAAGTTAGGAAAGATATCTCTATGGAAACTAAAAGGGATGAGGTTGAATAGTTTTACCATTTTAAAAGTTAAAACAAGATTATTTACTTATGTGAACTCAAGAGATATACAAATGTATATATGATAGCAATGCAATAAGTAAATAAATATATGCAATAAGTAAGTAGGTAAAGAACGGAAAGATTAAACCAAAGACACGAGGATTTATAGTGATACGGCTATGAAGCTCCTCTTCGCCCTACTCCACTCCATGAGTACCCAACTAGAGAGTTCTCTTCACTATGTCAACAAGCTCCCTTTAGGCGGAGAAAATCGTACAACTTCGCTTTCACTTTTTCCGGTACAAAGATAAATACCGAGTCTCATTTCGAGATAGAACCAATCTAACACACTACTTATTTTAAGGCCTAAAATACTAACCAATCATACAACTATGATTACACAAGACACAAGATGATGGTGGATAAATATCACAACAAATGTGATGACACAACTAAACTAATAACACTTGATTTTGAATATCTTCTTTGTGTTTTTCACTAAAGAGTGGTATAATTGGATCACTTGTAATGGAATATAGAACAAGTATAATGATCAAAGAATGAATGAGAAAGAAAGAAAATAAATATGCAAGAAGAAGGTTTGGAAAGGGTGAATTCAAATGAAAACATTTGGCTCCTATTTATAGTGAAAAATCCGGATTCAAATTTACCAGCTCCACGGATCGATGGATCCAGGGTATGGTGGATCCGTCTGCCTATTAGGTGGATCCATTAGTGGTAATTAGCCGATTTTTTGTCATTTAGTGGTTAACCATAAATCTTTATAAAATATTCTAATTATACTTAAATATTTGATTCAGTACATATTTCTAGAAGGAAATATTTCTTAACATTAAAATGGAAAGATTTTATAGATTTGGAAACATATGAAAAGATTATTTGCATTTATGTTCCCATTTTTTCTTATTCACTAATGTAACTAGTTATTAATTAATTAAGTGTTTACTTGGAATCATTTGTTTAGTGGGGATGTAAGATAGCTTACATGAGTTTATGCAAATGATTAAACTAGTATGCAAGACAAAATATTTTCTTTGATCATTAAGTACGCTTTATAATGCCATATTCATTCCTTAAGTGATTTGACGTCGGCATGTAAAATGAAGACTAAATAACTTGTTTACGTAAAAATTTACGTAGTATGACGTTATATTTGTTATTATCAGAACTTGAAGATCATTAAATATAAATATCGTTTATACACGAATATTTGTATTAACAATCTCCTCTTTTTTATGATGATAAAATATAAACTCATATTAATTAAAAGTGTACTACAAGAAGTTTTTAGCAGTTGAGTTTACTTCTCTTCTCCCCCTTTTTGTCGAAGCAAAAAGTGTTATGGAGGCGCGGTTGCAAGACATTTTTCGAATGCAATAAAATTGTGTGATGATTGAAAATGTAATAGATTAGGCGTATTGCAAGTGCTCCCCTTAGTGTATGATCCCTCTTGTTTGGGGCATCAATGAATCGAGCTATAGAGGCGTGCTACAAAACAAATTTAGTAGACAAGCATATATATATATATATATATATATATATATGTGTGTGTGTGTGTGTGGGGGGGGGGGGATATCTTAGCTACACCAAAGGTATTCAAGGTGCTTGAGGTGATGAAAGAGACTTCTTTCTTGGAGGTGGAGAAGGGGTTCTTTCATTATGGTGTTCCTTACTCGAGGATTCAAGGTTGACATAAGTTGGAGATTTGATGCAGATTCTTATGGTTAATCTTTTGTAGTTGGGTGAGTTGGTTTTGGAGGAACTAGTCTTAGTGATGAATTAGTGGTATGTATATGTGATATTTGGATGAAAAGTAAGATGAAATAAGGTTGAGGATGATGATTATAAGGTGAAAATGGTGAAGTGTTTTGCATAATGGTTTTTGGATTATATGGGTGTTATGTTTTATCCTAAGGTTTAAAATCATATTTAGGATCATATAGCATGAATATAAGATAAAGTTAAACATTACATAATTTGAAATTTTGGCACTTGGCATCACACGGATCTACCATAACCAAAGACGGATCCAGGGTATGGTGGATCCGTCGATCTGTGGGGAGGTCAAAAATGACCAGAACTTATTTTTCGCTACCAAAATCTCAACCATTTAGCATGCAATCACATAGAACATGAATAATAACCATTAATAGCATCCATAAAATTACCAAACGAGAAAATAATAATGTTTATCATCCTAAGTACGCATCCAAGCAACAAAAAGTCATTAATCCAACATATTCGAACACAAATAAACATGAAATAATTTTTAAATTCATACATCATGTATAATCATCAACATCCCTTCTTCAAAGCCTTTCCCGTCTTATGTAATGCCAGTGCCATATTCTTGAACATACACCTTGTCTCCCTTTGGTCTTGGGACATATTTTAGCGAGCGATGAGGGCTTAAACGTAAGACCTAGGTGAGAATTTGGTAATAGGCAAGTCTCCATGGTTCGAAGGGCATGATTCAAATAATGACGTGGAGGGCAATTTGGCATGTTTGGATTTTCCTAGATTTCTTGGTTTCTTAGGGGGTGTTTTTTTTAGGTTTCTTGGCTTTAAAAGAGGACATTAGTCTAGGATGAAGAATGAACCAATCATCAAAGGGAAGATGTTCCATGTTTGACGCAAGGTGTTTAAAGAGACGAGTCAAAATCATACCATATGGTAAGACCTTATCATTGCGATCTCTAAAAGAAGTCCATTCTTTTGACTACGAAGTAGGTAAGATTGAATGGTATCCCAACCTCCAAGAAATACAACATCAAGGTAATTAATGCTTGAACATGATCTCTATTGCCTATATCTACATAGGCATTTTCTCTAAGACAAGCTCACATGGTTTCAAGTGATCAAGAAACTTAATTTTTTTAATTTGGTTTAATTGTTTTTGCATCCAACCTTCTTTGGTTTGTTTTTTATCAGTGATTCTTTGATGAATTATATCCCTATTGTCATTAATGGTAGGAAGAGTTGATTGGTATGGAGGGTTTGGTTCCAAGTTTGGATTAAGTTGGTCAAGATTCCCTTTATCAGTGTAAACACAAATCCCTTGATTTAGGAGAAAGGTGATCTCAGAAAATTGTTGCAAGGTAAGATTGAAGTCTTGTTCATTGATTTTAAAGATCAAAAAGATATTATTGTCATCAGTTGCACTGATTCACAAGCTTTTGTAGAATTCTATGATGAACCTAGGACATATTTCCTCATTTAGTTTAAGAAGACAATCAAAACCTATGGCTCTAAATTTTTCTAAAGTGTCGTTAGTGGTGTCTTGGTAGAAGGTTGGATCAATGGTTCTCCCTTCATAAATTAGACGTTTTTCAAGGATTCTGTATATATTTTTATTGGCATCTCACATGTTTGGATCTATATAGATTTTTGGTGCGTGTTGGAGAGTTATTCGATGATATTGTTGACATTCACTAGGCATTTTGGTATCTAAATAAAGTATAGTGATTTCAATGAGCGTAAACAAAAATATGATATATTAGTATAACATCTACGTGTATGTCTATATGCAAACAATGTGGAGGTGCGGTTTACTCGACTTAAAGTAAAGTAATGAGCAAACCCAAAATGCTCCTCGGTTTAATTTTGCTCAAGCGTGAATGTGTCAAAATATATATATGAACTATATGTTTCGAAAACCATTCATGAGGTCATAATGCATGATGAATATCAATTTGACACAAACAAAAATCGCATAAAGAACAAGAATAAACCGTGAACTTTAAATCTTGAAACACATATGAAAATCCTCTAGATCATCTTCGGTTAGCTCTTGATACCACTTGTAAGCCTAAAGTTTAATCATTTCCACACATACATAAAGCAATAAAAGAGAAGAGAAGAGAGAAAGATATTGGTAGAGGTGTTAGATAATATCTTGTTTATTTTATTAAGGATAAATTACACGTTTCGTCCCTATGATTGACCCAGATTACATGTTTCATCCCTATTTGATTTTAATTACATAGATAATCCCTATTTTATCAAACATGTTTCAATGATAGTCCCTATTATGGAAAATAGGGACTATTCGTGTAACACATTTCAAACAAATTTATTACACAGTTGGTCCTTATTTTGACAAAATAGGGACCATCAATGCAATTAGTTTAAAAATTAGGGACAATTGGTGTACTTAAAATCAAATAGGGACTAAATGTGTTATTTGATATAAATCATAAGGACGAAACGTGTAATTTATTCTTTTATTAAAGAAGGAGGAGAGAAACTCTTTTACACCTTACCTTACACACACACTCACACACCCTTTCTATGAGGTGGGAGAGTCCTTTTATAGGCTAAGACTCTCCCCCACACTTTACCTCATCGGGTGATGTGGGATAGTTTCACGTACAAAGTAACTTAGACTATTTCACTAACTATTACACGCTTACATTATGTTTATCTATTTTAAGACTCGTAAGATCAATAATGATCGTCACTTCACTAAACTATCAATGCTAACAATCTCCCCTAAGGCGATCATTAAAATCTCTCTTAGATTACAATAATGATCAACACTTTTAATGCCAACAAAATTTGATTTACTAGTTTAGCATTTTCCTCTTTAACACAAAAGTTGCGTATGCTTGTGTTTTTAAAGATTCATCATATTTTGGTTTATTCTCTGCTATTAAACCAAGAGCTTCTTGACATTTAAGCTCAACTTCCTCTTTTTATTTGTGGTTTGTTTGAAAACTTTGTACCTTTCAAGCTCTATTTTACAATTCCAACGATCATGCTTGCTTTTATCAAGCTCTTAAGTAAGATACGTGTTTGCTTTCTTTAATTGTTTTTTAATCTTCTTGTTTTTATCAACATCGAGTTTTAAATTTGATATTAAATAAGCAAGCAACACACGTTCAACCTTAGGTTCCTTAGCATGCTGGCCAACCTCTCGTTCATTAATGTTCATATATGATGAATCAGGAATGACATTGTTATCAACATTTTCCACCACATATGTGTCATTAATTGATTGAGGTTGCTTAAAATGTTGTCTGTTAGTGGCAAATATATTATAGCCATCATTTAATTGTACCTTTTCCAATGGCTTAGTGTCACAGGTAGGTCCAAAATTGTCATTAGTTATAGTTAAGACCTCCTGAATCTTTGCCATGTATATGTAATGTGCTTCAAAGTCTTGTTCATTAGATTTATCATATGTGTCTTGTAACCACTCACTTTTCTCTACACTCAGCTAAACTCATGTAGCTTCTTTCTTGCATAGCAACATCTTTTCCTTATGATACTAATAACCTTTAACCCTCTTAGCTGATCTGCACTCCTTAGAAAAATGCAAAAACCCTTGGCAATTAAAACACTGTATCTAAGACTGTTGAACTACCTATTTTCATACAGTTTCCTTGTTCCCAGCAACTGTTACTGTCCTCTGATTCCTAAATTACCTAGTCTGTTTTTCATTCCTAGTTCTTAGATAAGTATCCACATTCTTGTTCCTGGTGTTTGATGATGTTCTAAGGTTGTTGTTGGTAGGTTTATAGATGTTCTTGAATGTCTTTGCAATGAGTGCCAAACTTTTCTGTATCTGCTTATCCAGCTAAGCCTGTTCTTTATCACTGTCTTCTTGACTCAGATGGAGGCGAAGGTGCTTTGACAATATCTTTGTCTTTGTTTCTGGTAGTAGCATGTGATCTGGTTATTGTTGTTTATCTTGGTGATGGTGCTTAAGTTTTGTAATGTTTTGGTGGTTGAGGTGCTTATATATATGTAGGATCCCGTAACACTTCACTTCATTGAATCAACCACGAAATCGAACTAGAAAAGATAAAGAGAGTGAGTT
>BQNB010128946.1:0-19200 GCA_026074375.1 Tanacetum coccineum
ACGAATAATAACCTATCTTTGGCTTTAGATTGCAAACTTAGTTGGATCGGTAGGTGACCCTTGAGATCAACGAGTACATTCTCAATTAATTGGTAAAGACTTGGTTAGTGGACTACTAGTGTATGAATTTCTTTTAAGCAGTAAGTGGGTAAGGTCTTTATGAGCCAGGGTTTAACAAGATCACCATTGATTTAATCCCTAAGATAGATTATAATCAGCAAATAAGGATGCTTTATGCGGATATGTTTAATTGTGACAGAATTCTTCGTATCTAGGTCTTAGGAAGAAGTACCGCCTAAGTCTTAAGAATGATATGTCGCCTCGAGATAAGTAATCATTGCACTAAATAAAAAAACCAACCATCTGATTGGATTAATAATGGTTAATACAGTTTTCTTATATTTAGCTAGACCGCTCTTTTATTTTCTATCAATTTGCTTGCGTGTGTTTTAGTGTCTTAAGTTGATTCTAGTCACCACAAAACCCGTGCCAATCTCTCAGGCTGAAAACCCCCCTTATCCGTTAGATTTAGGATTAACATAGGTTTAGCATAGGTTTAACATAGAATAGAATTAACTTAGTTTAGATAACTAAAATATTAATAAATTGAAAGATTGTTTCTCGCTCTTAGTGATCGACACACTACTTACCACGAAACTCCTATCCGACCGGGTACACTGCCCATTAAAGTGTTGTTTTTGATAAAGTCGGCAAAATATAAATTTAAAACTTGAAAACATAAAATCATACACCTAACAACGACACATCAAGAGAACACAGTGTCATTCTTTAACCACCAAAGAGACCAGATAGTAGCTTCAACCACCAAGTCGAAGAATTTTGTATTGGCTGCTGGGATAGAAACTCTATAAGCGAGACTTATAAGTTTAACAATGGAGACAACATAATATTCTCAGTGGCAAACTTAGGGGGTTCTTAGTTCTTAGAAACCCGATTGATGTTTGTCGTGTAATGTTAATTTTCATTGAAAATCATGATTTTTCAAATTGAACATGTTCTCAAAAATTTATCACATAAACACATGTTGTATTTAGCTAGTTCACTAATATATTATAATAAATATATATCATCTTAATTTGTTTACTCCTAGTTTTATTGAACTTGTACCTTTTAGTGCATTTTTATCTCTTTTATACTCGTAAAAGCTATAACATGATTTGACTTTTTCTCAGTTTTTCATTTTCGTTAATTGTTTCCTTCTAATTTTTTGGGACAAAATTTGGCGATAACATATCCTGGCTAAAGATATTGACAAAATAATGGAGACCATTTAGTTATACATTAATTAACAGTCAGTGGTTAAGTGAATTATGTGGCTTTACCTTTAACGAAGACATGTCTTCGCCAAAATCATTAGCAAAATTATTGAAAAATATAATGATAATAATTAATATTATTATTACTATATTATTATTATTATCATTATTATTATTATTATTTTATAAATTTTTGTTTACAAAAGTTGGATGAAAGTCTAGACACAAGTTATGCTTTCACCATTTATGAATACAAAAACTCATTCTATGAAAGATATATACACCACTCTTAGCATTATTTGAGTGGCTAATGTAGATAGAATTAATACGTGAAAGTGTGCCCAAGGCCTCCGTATCGAATTCCTCGAACGTAGAAAAAGCAAATGGTATGAACTTGTATCTATTTTCCTCACATGTGGACGCATACTTCCTCTTTTTCTTCTCCATGACATTGTGCAATGCACCCCTATGAGAATAGCAAGTCACCTCAATACCAATAAAGGGAAGGATGTAGGTCACATCCAAACATGCATCTTTACCTTGGAGCCAATTAAATAGTAACAGGTTTGCATGCCGTAGATCCTTCCCGTCCTCTGAAAGGAAACCCATTAGGGCATCCTTTCGCATCATGACCCCAACCTTGGAACATATATCAACAAGGATATTACGTACCAGATTATGCCTAAACTTTACACTCACTTCACTAGAAATAAGATGCAGATATCTAAACATAAAGAGATGGCCATATAGAAAACTTTCGAGTCTCGAAATGTCTTATTCGTATTGTTAATTGTTGATCTACCTATTCGTGTTTGGAGCATCCTAACATTAAGAGTGAGACGTTTAAGACCCATGAGTTTTCTATGTGGTTACATGTTTATGTTTATTTGAGAATAAGACCTGACGCAGCCAATCACACAAGCTTTTAGATGTTAGAAATCTAAAAGTGCTTTATAAGCGTTTACGTTATCGTTAAAATTCTAAGCTTCAATGCATATAGCATTAGGATTATACCGAGAACCCTCAATGCTTCTTGAGAACTTTTAACCTCCTTACATTTTTTTTGCGCAAGAGAATGTTCAGCTGGATTAACTGTGTTTGTATTGTAGCTGCGTGTAAAGAAGGTATGACTTTATATGTATTTACCCGTATGCGATTATTTAAATTACGTTGCGATTTAACATTTCTTTTTATGTAATCGTGTAACAAATGGTGCTTATAGTTTATAAACAAATTTGTATTGCTTTGTTTTGACCCCGTCTTGACGTTTCGATTATTGGTTGCTTTTTTCGTTACGTTTTTCCTTTAGATGTAGTAAAAATAACACTCATTCATTTACGGTTAATTTGTTGGTTTGTGCTGCAAATGAACACATAAACAAACAATATTTGTAACAACTTTATTCATTTCAAAAATTACTACCGCAACGCGCGATACACGTTCTTGTTTACCATTAAAATCCAAAACTTTAAAAGAACAAGGTTTTTAACCCGCGCTCCGCTGCGGAGCGTGGGGTTTTATGTCCATAAGAACATTTGTAGAAATAACACTCTAAAAAGACAGAGTATCAGTTGTCGGGTCTTGTAACTCGACTATAAAGACTCAAATAAGCCTGCCGATGCAATGCTTTAGCCCGCTGAAGTAATCCGTTAGCCAGCCAGTGCAATGCTTCATCCTGCCCTTCCAGCACTGTTTTAGTGAATATAAAACGAACACGATACTTAACATGGACGAACATTCTATGTTACTACAAACTATGCTTGCCCAGGCTCAATCTTTCGAACAGCAGCAGCAGGAGTCCTGTCATAGATCTTAGTTGTTGCACCATTATTGGTTTCTGTGGGATTCGGCGTCTTTGGAATTTCCCGATGCTGATTCTTCGACTGACCTGGAAATCAAATTGCAGTAAAGTCAACAAAAACAGGTCACATTTTTGGAAGAAAAAAAATTGTAAGACTTTAAGCAAACAATAACTATGAAAAAACACATTAAACTCGCCCCTATTTCATAATATATCCTTTCCAACTTTCCACCTTTTTGCATCGCAACTGGTCTGCCACTTCCCAAATTTTCGTTTAAATCCTGCTTACCCGCTTAAAGTAAATATACGCCTAAAGTAAGCATTACCCAAACACCCCTTATTAAAAACAAAGTTTGGAGAAAATAACTTCTTTTAGCTAGATATAGAAATGTCATTTCTTTTTCAGAAATAGATACAAGCATGTAGCTTTATCAATAGCAGTATGAACATAAGGCACTGATTACGTAGAATACGTAAAGCAGTTAACATTATAACTAAAACTTAAGTTGGATCCATTTCGATATGGTAGCCAACCAACCTATTTTTCTAACGCTCGTGTAGTAAGATTCGTGATCCTTGTTCATTTAGACCACATGTGATATTGCTACTTTCTCTTTATACGAAGCTTATTTACATAATTCATTTACAACACAACATAAACCTCTTAAAATTAAATTATATCTATAGTTAAAACATATCTATGTCCAGAACTGAAGTATTATATGTATATTTAAGACATCATATGTAAAAATATTAGGTCATAAACAAATAAGGACATAATTTCAAAGTGGGTTTGGTCATATCATAGGTTGAAGCATGTTCAGGTCATACAAATACAATCATCAAGCAAATCAAGCAATCTATTTACAATTCAAGCAATTTATTCACTATATATACATCGTAAAGGCAAGAAAAAGTTAAAGAAAATATAATTTTAGTACCTTGTCAACATCCGACAGAAATGTCCTCTTCTTTAAGGCCAGGTTTTCCCTTCTATTTAAAAAATGCATCAACTATCTTCTGACAACCTCAACTTTATTTTGTAACATGATTGTCAATATACACTGAAAATCAACACAGTAAAGAATCAAAAACAAATTTAAGTAATACGATAATAGAATATGAAAGTAAGTTGATTACTTGAAGTGAGAAACCTGAAGGAGAAGCAACATATAATCCTTTAGCGACTCCAGGATACTTTGACGTAACAATTAGTTGATCAATGGCAACCTGTAACGCGACATGTTTATGTAATTATGTTGTAAGAATACAATTCAAGGGATGTCAAAAATTGAATATCCAAGATTAAAAAAAATCAAGAAACATTTACCTCTTAATCATTTATAATTCCAAATGTTAGTGCCGTGTAAATCTTTGACATTTTTCCGGCCTTGTTGACCTTAAAAGTGTAGCAAATCGAGTTTTGCAACCTTTGTCTTTGCACAAAGTAAAATTCTTGTCAAGAAGTACAAAAAGATTTAGAAATGAGCATACACGATCTATATTACTACGTATAATCATTTATTGTTTGCAGTGCAATCAAAATGAGAAAAAATTTGTTATATGATGTGCCTTAATAATCCATCCAACTAATACATGCCAAACAATTAGGTTACATTAGTTTCAACCAAACTGCTTATGATTATCTGATTACTCATGGGTATTTCATTTTGCTTATTTTAAAGGCTTATAATGCTAACTCGGTTATTAAAGCTTATTATTAGTGCATGAGGCATAATCACTTACATGATGGCATATATGTCAATTTGACTTCCCTCTTAGAAAATTAATCCGCCTTCTTAGCAATGGGTAATTGAGAAACTTTAGCAATTCATTTCACTACTCAGATGTGTGATCATTCTTAAAATTCAATTATGATATGGCCATGTCGATTTCTCTAGACAGATTTCATAACCTAACAATTCGTAAGAACGTAATTTACCAGCGCTTACGGAGGCCTAATTCTGATCATGGTGTATCTCGATTATTAGCTTCCAGCATTACCCGCAACTCTGATGTTGATACATGGTTTTTAAGATCATCTTTAATAACCCCTGCTTCTTTTGTTTAGGCCTTTAGCAGACTTTGCAATTTGGAAGGATACAATTCATTGTTTAGATTATCATCTTTGGTCTTAGTCATCTTTAACTTTTGGTCACGGTCAATAACGCCTTTACGTTTAGCGCTCCCTATCGTGAAACCTTTTGAGGTCAACTGCAGAGAACTATACATCCATTAATACGTGTGCAACCCATTCAGAAAACTGAATAGACATACGTATAAAAGTTATGAGAAAACGTGACTCGTTCTATTCTCAGGAGCATTCATAAGATAAGTACTTTCAATCCTTTAATTCTCGTTGATTTATATCAACCTAATCGTTATTTAAGACTGTTAAGATAACACGTTTCATTAGTCATTTAGCGTTCGAAACAGATTAGTAAGGGTTGTTTGTATAGCTTATTTTTAGCAACCCTTTCGATGTCTTGACATTTTATTATAGGTTGTTTGGATAGCTTATATCAGTAGTCAATCCGGTGTCAAAAACATGTTATCAAAGGCTCTTTTTATAGCTTATTCTCAGCAGCCCTTTTGGTGTCTTAAGGGCTGTGTGGGCATCTTGTTTTCAGTAGCGCTTATGATCGGTTGAGATTAGTTGATAAATGTCTCA
This sequence comes from Tanacetum coccineum, assembly GCA_026074375.1. Taxonomy (NCBI): domain Eukaryota; kingdom Viridiplantae; phylum Streptophyta; class Magnoliopsida; order Asterales; family Asteraceae; genus Tanacetum; species Tanacetum coccineum. Next base: position 5,750 of record BQNB010128946.1, read on the forward strand.
TTTTGAAATTTAGGGATATATTAATAGCACCCTTGAATGGACTGTATTTAAAGATTTATTAATCATGGAAGCACATGTATGTAAAAGAGCAACTAACTAAGAACTCACCCAAATGGTCGAAGTACTTTTTTCCTTTTGTATTTCCATCAGACGGCTGCCACGTTGGTAGGCCAAAGTCTTCAACCTTGCAAGAATATCAGGAAACATGGACAATTTAAATTAATAGTTTTGCTTGTTGCGAAAAATGGTAAATCTGAACCGAATCATGTTAAATTGCGACAACACGATCCATACTACGATCCATATTGGTCAGTCGCTAACCTTTTTATGTCCTAGCTTGATAGTTAAACCACACGTTTACTATTCCACATATTTGTTTCCCTTCTCGAGCCACCACGACACACCAGCCATTTTAGCTAACTGACCCAAATTTGGTAACTCTGTTAAATGTAAGTGGAATAGTAAACGTGATGTTTACATACCACTACTGCAAACACCGGCTTATACATATCACTACAACCACTGTTACTCAATATGTACTAAGTGCAACAAACTTTTTATATCAAAATCATGAAAAATATTAGATTGCCAATTCTACTACAGAGCATGAAACAAAATTAAAACAAATGATTTCCCAAGAATTGTTTTGGATGAACTTACATGATCATGGAAGCTTCAACAAACTTGTCGAGAGTACAACCAACACCTAAAAAGAAACCTAATGTAACAATCCATTATTTCAGGTCATTTTACAACTTCAGTTATTCCATTATTTATTTTTAGACTTTTACGCGTTTACTTTTATATTTTATTGTTTAGTTAAATCGCGTAAACTAAAAATCAACATTCAACGTAAACGAGCACAAAAAAAAAAGTTTACGTCAAGCAAGCATTATATTATTTTTACGAAAGTAATAATCAACTTTTTATATTTTATTTTATTTGGTTACGTAAAACGTTTACGTTTCGTAATAAAATACATTTAGGCATACCCGGAAGCACCGATACTTATCTATATTCAATCAAATACTCATAATTAAACCGAATACCCAAAAATTTCACAATTTCTTATACATACATATACATGGCCGGTTTGACTATAGAAAACACAAGAAAGATATTATCAAAATGCTTCTAGAATGCCAAGTACAAATTACTAACTTTCTTACACATTACTAACCCATCTTACACCAAGCCATACTAGTTCTTACAAGCATCAAAAAAAAAAAAAAAAAAAAAAAAAAATATAAAAAAAAGAAAAAAAACAAAAAACAACACAAAAAATCAAAAAAACAAAAAAATAATAAAAAAACCAAAAAAAAACAAAAAAAAAAAAATCAAAAAAAAAAAAAAAAAAAAAAAAAAAAAAAAAAAAAAAAAAAAAACAAAAAAAAAAAAGCAAAAAATCAAAAAAAACAAAAAAAAATAACAAAAATTCAAACATAAAATCAACAAAAAAAAAAAAAACAACACAAAACATCAAAAAAACAAAACAAAACAAACAAAAACACAAAAAGAAAAAAAAACAAAAAAAAACAACAAAAAAAAAAAAAGAAAAAAAGCACAAAAAATCACACAACAAAAAACAATCACACAAAAAAAATCAAAACAACAAACAAAAAATAGTAAAACAAAATCACAAACACAAATCATCAAACATCATCAAAAAACAATCAGTCAAAACAAAAACATCAAAAACAAATCAAAAAAAAAACAACATCAAAAAAAAACCAAAATAAAAAAAAAATATCAGAAACAAAAAACAAAATCATCAAAACAACACAAAAACAAAACATCATCAAAAAAACAGAAACATCAAAATCATCACACCCCCCCCCAAACACAACAAAAAAAACAAAAAACACAACAAAAAAAAACAAAAAAAAAACAAAAAAATCAAAAATACAAACAAAACAAACATCAAAAACAAAAACAAAAAACAAAAAAAATCAAAAACAATCAACAACAAAAAACCAAAAAAACATCAAAAAACTGAAAACATCAAAAAAGAAAAAAAACAAGAAATCATCATCAAAATCAATCACAAACAAAAAAACATCACATCAAACACAAACAAAAAGCAAAAAAAACAACAAAAAAAAATCCAAAAAAAAAAAAACAACAAAAAAATCACGTAAAAACAAACAATCAAAAAAGCACACAAAAACAAATCAAAAACAAAAAAAAAAAAAAATCAAAAAAAAAAAAAAAAAAAAAAAAAAAAACAAAAGCAATAACAATCAAAAAACATTCAAAAAAAAACACAAAAAAAAGAAAAAAAAAAAAAAACCTCAAAAGAAAATCAAACATAAAAAAAAAACACAAAAAAAAAACAAAACATCACCCAAAAAAACACATCAACAAAAAATACACAAACAAAAACATACAAAAAAAAATCAAACACAACACAAAAAAAAAAAAACAAAAACAAAAATTCTACTACAGAGCATGAAACAAAATTAAAACAAATGATTTCCCAAGAATTGTTTTGGATGAACTTACATGATCATGGAAGCTTCAACAAGCTTGTCGAGAGTACAACCAATACCTAAAAAGAAACCTAATGTAACAATCCATTATTTCAGGTCATTTTACAACTTCAGTTATTCCATTATTTATTTTTAGACTTTTACGCGTTTACTTTTATATTTTATTGTTTAGTTAAATCGCGTAAACTAAAAATCAACATTCAACGTAAACGAGCACAAAAAAAAATAAAAGTTTACGTCAAGCAAGCATTATATTATTTTTACGAAAGTAATAATCAACTTTTTATATTTTATTTTATTTGGTTACGTAAAACGTTTACGTTTCGTAATAAAATACATTTAGGCATACCCGGAAGCACCGGTACTTATCTATATTCAATCAAATACTCATAATTAAACCGAATACCCAAAAATTTCACAATTTCTTATACATACATATACATGGCCGGTTTGACTATAGAAAACACAAGAAAGATATTATCAAAATGCTTCTAGAATGCCAAGTACAAATTACTAACTTTCTTACACATTACTAACCCATCTTACACCAAGCCATACTAGTTCTTACAAGCATCATCCCCCCTCCCCCCTATGGTTCCTCTTACAACCAGCCACCAAACCCCTCTAAAACCATGGAATGGCTTTTGGTTTTCACTAGATATTTACGTTATAAATAGGTCTCCTAATCTAGGCTCTCATTTCTTACCATTTACAAGTAAATCAAAGCAAAAACTCTCTCTATCTCATTCATAGCCCACAGCTCACTCTAACATCCCAAATAAATTTATAGTTTTGATTTCTCAAGTATTACAAGTATACAAGGGTTAAAATTAGGCATATCTAAGGTGATACAAATGGTATTGGAAGCTTGGTTGGGTGATTATAAGGGTTTGTTCAAGTAAAGAAGATTAGGGTTTTCTAGTTTGGTTTAGGGTTTTATTGAAAGTGTTTTGGGATAAATACTTATGTTAAGCTTGTGTAACATCTTCATTCATCTTTTTAAGGTCTACTATAAACCCTAATCTCCTCAAATTATTCATTTCATATTTTATATAATTGTTATATGGTTAATCATCGCCTATATATATATTTTATACATGTTTATAAAATATTGCAAGTTTATATAAACTCAAGAAATACTTGTTCATGGTAAATATGATGTTTAACACATAAGGACATATTTTATTTAAGAATTTACAAGCAATGGATATTTATATAATTATTTGTTAAGTTATGGCTAACTATTTATTTATAAAGTGTATATAAATAAATAAACATGATGGATATTTTTCTTGGACACTTTGAACTATATATGATGGACATGAACTCAAAGCCTTAATTTATATACAAGATGTATAATTACATAAATTAGAAGACTTGTAGCAAATTAGTTAAGTTTAAAACTTATAAAAACAATTTTTTAAACATTTAACTTAACCTACTGTTTTAATTCAAAAAATATAATATTTTTTTTATATTTTATTAAAATAGTACATTTCGTGACGATTTTAAATATATAAAGAACTCGAAAAACCGAGCTATAACAAAGAAGTTAAGTTATTTACAAGTTTACGATAAAAAGTATTTCTAATTTTATAAAAATACATTACTGTTCATAACAGTGAGTTTTTGGAAAATAATTTTCTTGGATAAAACTTTTAATTACAAATCCGTGCATATAAGGATCACTAAAAACATAATTAAAATGAAGGAGATATGAATTTTATACGATTTCAATAAATAAAATTATAAAAAGTGTTTTTATAAATTTTAACTCACTATTACTATTCATAACAGTCTATATAAATATTATAAGTATAATATTTTTCTAGATTTCTCAAATACGATTTCATACATATAAAGAATAAGCGAAACAGAATTAAAATGAATAAGTTATGATGTTTATAAGATTACAAAGATTAAATATATAAAAGTAGTTTTATATAATTTTGTAAAAACAATAAATGTTAATGTTCACTAGTAGCTAAATTATCATATATATAATAATTTGATAAATCTTCTTAATACGAAACCGTGGACATAAAAAACGTATAAAATAGAGTTAAAACAAGAGAAATATGACTTTCTATGCACTATTTCCTGACATGAATAATGTTGGTTCGTTTTTAATAAAAACTTTACAAAACGTTGTGGTATCACTTATATAATATTTATACATGTTTTTAACTTTATAAATATTATTTTACAAGACGATTGAACTATTTATACAATAACATTATATAAATAATAAAAACATTAAATCAAGCATTTTTAATAAATAATCAATTGTTGGACAAGTATGCTATTTTTACAAATACAAGTACATAGACATTTATTTTTCAAAGTACAAATTTATATTGTTTAATTTTATAAATTAAACAAACATGTTTAGGTGGTGATGTAACTATATAGAATTATATGTTGTGTTAGTTATCCAAAGTACATTGTACTCATACGACCTATATTTAATTAGGTTGCATTCGGACTATACGAGACGATTTTTACATTTGATTTATATATCAAATACATTCACTGAGGTGAGTTCATAGCACTATTTTTATACAATTCCAATGATTTACAATTCTCGGGGTGAGAAACATGCATTGTTTTATGATTGGACGCAAGTACACTTTTAACAAATTACGAGTTTACCTAAGTAGCTATAACCCACTATGCCTATGAATCATGAACTGTTAATTACTGGATTGTAAGCGCGAATGTTATGAATAGATCTATTTGGGATTGACATCCCCGTTCGGGTGAGTAGCGCTCACTAGTTTCGGAGGTACCAAAACGACGAATGTATACCATGTCGGAACAATTTGGATGTTGCGGGTTGAACATCTACACGGGCACATTATTTGCATTAATTTGCATACATATATGTTGTAGCTTCAGTGTCATGAGCTTAGTGCATTTCGTAATCACATTTTAAGATATTGTATGTGTTACATGTCTTACACTTGAAAATCTTGCGGTCCTACTTTATACATTACTTAAACCTGTGAATTCACCAACTTTATGTTGACGTTTTAAAGCATGTTTTTCTCAGGTCAATAAAACAAGAACAAGGATACATTGGTATTCATCATTTTGGAGTCACATTATTATAAAGATTTAAGTGCATTACATTTTGGAGTATTTGTTACGTATTAGAATCTTTACACTTTTCAAGGATGAACATGATAAGCCATGGGCTTTTGTAGCAAACAATTTATTTAATCCAATGTATCATTTTCAAACGACTCATATAGAGGTCGTTCTTATATCTTGTGATGTTGATCTATGGTGTAACACTCTCAGACCCACATTCCGTCGCGACCCTATTAGGGGGTGTTACACCTAATATCCAGTCAGACTAAACTCACTTCCTTTTAACAGCATAGTCACTTCATAATTATAAGCCAATCCAAACACCTCCTTTAACTAAAGCAATTTTGAGTTTTTATAAACTAACGACTGTATTTGCTTATGTTTACACTAAAAAACTTACTTTTATAAGGATTATCAAGTTATAATGCTAATCCAAACACCCCCATAAGTAATTATATGGGTAAAAATAATTTTGAGTAACAATTCATTATTTATAAAACCCAAAGCTCATTATCAAAAAATAACAATAAAAAGCCGTAAAATGAGTTACTGTCCTATTTGTTCAAGATACTTACCTGGTGATGGTGACTGAATCGATGAAAAGAGGGAGGACCGGTGGGATTTGGAGGGAGATAATGGTGTATTAAAGCTTGATTCATCAATTCTTGAGAGAGAAAAAATGGTATGTGTATGTGTGTTTAGATCTGGGAATGGAATCTGGTAAATGTAATTTGGGTAAAAGACACGTACACCCCTAGTAAAAGATACGTACCACCCCACGTAGGTCGAGTCGATGCGATTTTCAAGCGGGTTTTCAGGCGGGTTTTCAGGTGGGATAAACCGGGTTTTCAGGCGGGTTTTTAGGTTCCGACGGGTTATGCATTAAATGCATTTACTCGGCACGATTTTCAATTTCTAAGATATGTATATAAAGGTATAATATATGGATAAGAGTAAGGATGAAATGAGAAAAAAATGAAAAAATAAGAAATAACACAAGTGCATATTTTAAAAAAAAACTTACAAAAAGAAATGCATTTCTTATTAAACTCTCTTTTTCATTTGAAATAAGTGGCTAAACATATTTCTACCGAACTACAGTACTTAATTAACATTTTAGAGAAAATTCCAAAAATGGTCAACCGTACTAGTGTGTTTACACGTTTTGGTCAAAAGTCATCCTAATTCCCAAAAGAGTCATGCTTTACCGCTCTACCCCCTTTATAGCTCGACACGTGTCCACTCAAAAACATTTTTTCTTGGCCCACCACTTAAAGTAAAATTACCCAAATACCCTTGAAGTACTATTTTGTCTTTATGTCCATGTAGGATGCTCTACCGAGTGTTTCTCTCTCCTCTATCGGCGGCGTCGATTTGATTGTTTTTCATAGGGAATGTGCGCCATTTCTCTCTCATCTTTTTACTATTTTCCACTTTTCATTTCATTTCAAAAATTATACACATAGTAAAACACACACACACATCACAATCTTTGATCTTATGAGTGATTCTCAATCGAATGCAATGGTAAGTCTTCTCTTTTTGATCTTAGGTTAGCTTATTGCCATGTTTAGTTTAGCGTCGATTTGCTTTATCACCAGGATTAGAAGCCAGTATTTGTAATTGTTTATATATGCATGTTTAGCGGGTTTGTTAGTCTATTTTCATTAACATTTAAACCAATCATTGAACTGTCCATTGTGGATATGCCATTGTGGATTTAGGTTGAATGGTGTATTTCTGACTTGGGTTGTGGAGATCTAGTTGTGAGATTATGATATTTGGTGCTTATGGTGAACAATCAAGGACAATTAAATTGACTTGTTCCTTCTCTGAATGGTGGGTTCTATCAGAGTAAATAAGAGGATATACAAGATGTCTAGGTGTCTATATGAAGTGTTATAGTCATTTTACATTGTTGGCATTGAATGGTTATCTTGTAGGTGTGTATAAAGGCTTAGGGAATGTCTAAGCTTTGTGATATACTTGTTATGTAATGTTTCTTGTAATTAATAAAATGTTCACCTTGCACGAAAAAAAATCATTGAACTGTCCAGTTATGTTATAAAATTGTCTAAGTCTTTATATTTTGCGTCATTATCATCTATGATGCATCTGAATTACTAAATGAATACTTTATTTGCTAATATAGGAATATCCTGCTACGATTTACGATTCATGTTAGAAGCAAACTTCGTTTATTCTAGTTATTCAAAGATAGACTTAATGAAGACCGTCGTACGCTGTTTAAGACAACATGTTTTAGACCTTGGCTTGATATAATATATGTTGAGAATGATGATGGTATGATCATTATGTTCTTTAAAAACAATGTTGTAGTAACGATGATAACTTTGATTTGCCACTCATATATCATGTTAATGGCCATAGTCTCCATTTCGGACGTCGTGAGTTTTGCCTTCTTATTGGTTTTAAATTTGGGTCGATTAGTTTCAGTGAGCATAGGAATGGTGATGTCCCCTTTCGTAATTGGTTATTTCCTAAGAAGATAGGGTATGATGTTAAGATCATTGATCTTTTTGCTTTATTTGATGATGAAGAAAAGTTTTCCAAACTCAGTGATGAAGATGCAATTCGACTATGTTTGTTGTTATCTTTGGAGGTTATTTTCATAGGGCGGGAGTTGGTTTCAGTGGTGGATGATGTATATTTGAGAATGGTTAACGATCTTGATGCTTGGAACTCATTTCCTTGGGGTGAGCACATTTGGAGGCAACTTTATGATTCTATTAGAAATGTATCTTCAAAACATAAGCTTGAGCACCTTGTTGGATTGAAAAGAAACCCTAATCATGTTCTGAGTTATTCGTTGACTGGTTTTCTTTTTGCTTTCAAGGTGTGTGTTGTTTTACCAAACTGTTTTATGAAATTTTTTTACAGCCCAAATATACTTTCCAAGGATTTTTAACTCTTAGTTTTTATTTATTGTTTGTAGATATTGGTAATAGAGTCTTCTTGTGTATCGGATCGTTGGTGGACCAAAGTGTCGAAAATCATACCGATAGCATTGTCATAGAGGAGAAAGGTAGAATTTAACCAGTATGAGTATTTTGGCGAGCTTTTTTGTAAGGTAAACTTTTAATATTACATAATAAAGAAATCCAATCAGTTATTTGTTGTCCATAACAAAGCATTCCAATATAGGCCCCAATTGAGCTAACCCCAACCAAAGATGAGGTTCAATGTAACTAGTATGCACCAAGCAATGATTATTTTATGTGGTATGTACCGAGCAGCCCACCTGTTTCCATAGGAAGGCTGTATGGGGAATATCTGAATAAAAGATCAGCAGCACGTGCGGCCAAGAAGAAATCTAGTGAAGACTTTCATCCTAGTGAATGTGTTCGAGAGGCTTCTCTAATTGACCGTGTTCGTGATTTGGAATGCATATGTGAAACTTTGTTGACACTACCGAAAGAGGTTAAGAGTTTGAGAGGACGTATTCACAAATTAGAGAGTATCATACAGTCTACTTTTTACCCATCACGTGTCGTTGAAAAGCAAGAAGCATTGAAGAAAGTTGTCCCACAAATTGAAGATTATTTACAGTCCACATCAGAGGATGAGCCGAACATCAAAGATCACACATCTCCCAAAGAGGTAACCATATATTTTACATTTGTCACTTGATTTTGTATCTTATTTTGTAACATGTCTATTTAAGTTTATAATTTGTCTCTGAATACAATATCTTTATCAGGATGATGGTAATGTTTATTGCTGTGATGATAATGGAGATGTTCCGCTCATTTTCATGCCCGCCAAACCTGTTAGTCAACAAACCGACCAAGACTTATCTTTTGATTTATCTGTGTTGAATGAATTTTGCAACTTATCACAAACTGGAAAGGAGAAAGTTGATTGTGAGGTAATAAACTTACTATTGTTATTTATCTCTTGTTACAGCAACTTGTCAAATACGTACTAATGTTTGGTTATACTTGTTACAGCATTACAAATACACATACAGTTCTAAGCAAGAGGATCAGATTATACGGTTGGTAGATCAGAGACAACAGGATCATATTTCAAATATGGCGGTGAACAAAAAATACAGTCTGAGATCCAAAGGTTATACAATCATAGGGAGGCTAGGTTAAATAAGATAGCTGAAGAGGATAAACAAAGAAAATGCCTAGGGCATATGAACTCATCTGCTCACATGAAGTTAGCTATCGAGCGTTGTGTACCAAAAAAGAGGAAGTATGTTGACGTATTGAGGTCTCCGTTTTGTGCATTGCCTAAAATTTCGAATGTTCCCAGCCTTGAACAATTGGCAAATCAAAATAATGTATTGAACCCACTTATGATTGAAAAGTGCAAGTCTGTCAAACCTTGGATTGAGGTATAAAACATTTTGCATAAACCTAGTTTTGATCATAAATGGATTTGTTCTCATGTATAATTTAAATTTTTTTATATAGGATCTTTCACGCCCGTTCAAGAGAATTGATAAAAATTTCTTGAGTCATGAGCTCCAGGTGTTTTTAGTAGGCTGTTGGAGGTCGTGTAAAATTCCCTTGGTGCAACGATATTACTGTTGATCGTAGTTTCTGGAATGGTTTGTGTGCTCTTGATGATAATCGCAAAGGATGGCTTGCTTGATAAAAAAAAAAAAAAAAAAAAAAAAAAAAAAAAGGGAAAAAAAAAAAGAAAGGGGGACCCAAATCTTTATATTTTAATTATATATGCAAACAATTATAGGTGTTATTATTGAAACTTTAATTTTTGTCATTTTTTATTGCATCCAGCACATTGATCTTTGGGTCACGTACTTGTGGCTCACCCAACAGACCGATATGGATTGGGCTATGGTCAGCAGTTACTCCTCCACACCTACATAAGGCCTACCATTGTTTTACGCTAACAATGATATATACCCGGTACCATAGAGTAATGTTGAGCGGGTACATTTTCCTATAAAGTCTAAACGCAAAATAAAACTTCTGCATACAAGTCTTATATTTTGACTTATTAAACATATGTGTGTGTGTGTGTGTGTATAATAATAATAATATATTATATATATATAATCTAATATAGATATATATATTTTATAGGTCTTCATTCGAATAAATGACCACTGCGCCATTAGTCTCTTGCAAATCTTCACATCTATTCGTGAGTGTGTTACATTCATGACATTGAATCGACGACAAAAGATTTCTACAAACATATTTATTCATTAATAAGGTAATTGTAAAAATAAATACAATAAAACATGTTTAAAAGGGAAATGGAAAAACCTTATAAAGATGACCAACATCTTGGGACCGTAAACTAATAAGACCATCAACAGCAACACTCTCGTATTCATCATTCAAACCTGTACACTGGCTGACCCCCTCAACCGACTTGTGATCAAGACCATCAACATGAAAATTATCCGAAACATCATTCCAGTTCTAGATATAAGAATTAAAGGTGAGATGCCCAGTTATATAATAAGAATTAAGAAAACTTGAAAATAATAATGAAAAGCACATACCTTATATGGCTCATCAACATTCATACACTGGCTGACACCTCCCATTGAGTGCTGGTCAAAACCACAATCAAGAGCATTCTTGGATAGATTGTTGGTCTGATAAAAAAATTAAATAAATAATTTTTATCGAAAATAATAACAAGGTAAGATGTTATGTAAAGAACGTAACCTTATCAAGATGATCAACATCCGATGGACCAGGCTTTAGTTTTTCCTCAACTGAATTTAAACGAACTTGCAGACCAATGATCATCTGCTTTTGTTCTTTGACACTTTTTAGAAGTTCATCTCTCTCTTGAGTATCTTTTTTTTCAACAGCTGGAACATGTACCTCTTCTTTGGAATGTATCCTAGATACCTCAGTACGAACATGTACCTCATGACGAACCTCTATCCGAACACGGGTATGAAAACTCTTATCTTTACTACTACCCTTTGTAGCTGATCTAAGAACTGGAATAGAATGGGTGACCTTTTTAAAATAATCTAAACTAGATCTCCACCAAAGTTCATTCATCTCAATAGCCGAAAGGATAAGTTTGTTAACAGTAGAATTTTCCGAATAAAAAAATCTGTCATAATTTGATTTCTCAAACTTTAACTTATTACTCCATGCAACACCACGGGGGATCACATTCTTATCTTTACGTCACCAATGGATTGAATTAAAGAAAGTCTCCAAACCCCATATCTGTTATAACATAAATATCAGATAACATTACATAAAGGAAATAATGTTGAAGGGATTAACTATTAATGAATGAACATGAATATGAAAGAAACTAACCTTCAATGGAAAAACAAAACCATATAAGACATAGTTGGCCTCTTATTTTGGATTGCTTGCCAACTTTTCCAAATGGAATTTTTGACCAGTTACAACAACGTTGCAATCCCTCTTATGAAAGAATGACCATATATATTCTCCCAATGGAAATGCATCCCATTTATAAAATCATCTACTAAATTTACAATGGGTTTTGAAACTACATGTCTAAGCTCATGACCCATAAAAACAAAATTTAACGCAAGCAGCAAACAAACACGTACAACATCCTCATCATCCAATTTCGCAAACTTAACATCTTTGTTAACAAGCTCTAATAAATGTTCACCCTTTAAGTTTTCAATCTTTGGGAAAACACGCATGCGGAATTCAGAATGATCTTCCTCATCAGGATCTAAATTCACTTTGCCAAACTGAAAACCCGTAATCAAACAGAAATCCTCCCTACCATATTCTAATGTACGACCATCAATATCAAATATGAAGGGCTGGTTGGTAGATGGTTTAGAAATGAATCTTTGGTGTTGAAGTAAAAAATTCAGCAAATGATTATCATGTAGTGTTGTTTGTATGTTTAACCATGGTCCAAAAACAGTCCGGGAAAAAATATCAAGACGATCTTCCTTCCAACTCAACTTCGATCTAATGGTTTGTAGGATTTCTAACTTTGATCTAATACTAACCTTAGCATTATAAACCTAAACCAAAAATTCAAACGGAACTGTCAATTATAAATGTAAACAATAATTATAAAGGTATCACAATTTGAATTTATTATCATAGGTCTCAACTCTTATAAATAATTATGAACTTAATTTAGCAAATCATTCATGAAGGATATCATCCAAAACGTGCATTGCCCTAGAACTATCATGCGTATTCAAATCAGATTAAGGGCGAAACAAAAAAATTGAAGGACGAACAATTGGGGTTTTTTAAAAATTGGGGTTTTCAAAAAAACACAAAAATTGGGGATTAAATCAATTGAAGGACGCAAAATTGATAATCAAATAAAAACTTACATAAAGTCTTTCAGCCATAAAAACAATTGAATTGATATGGTAGCGAGTCACAACCAATTGATTTTTTATCAGAATAGTGATAATCGGAACGATTGTGTGTTTCAAGAGTGATAAACAAATGTTAAGAGCGAGAAATTTATTTTTACGTTTTTTGTTTTAGTAAATATTGAACACGCTTAACGATGAAATCTTAAAGACTATTTAGGACACTGCCCAAAGTGGTAGAGCAAATATAAAGGGGGTAGAGCGGTAGAACAGTATAGCATGACTCTTTTGGGAATTAAGATGACTTTTGACCAAAACGTGTAAACACACATGTACTATTGACCATTTTGGGAATTTTCTTTTTTTCCCAATATCTTTCAAATTTAAAATTTTACTATTCTCGATGTAACTTTATTGGAAACATGAATGATCTATCAGTACACAATTTGAATTTTGAAAGGCTCATGTTATTTGTACCTCTTAAAACGTCATTTGTACCCTCTTTTTTTGGGTTTTTTTTTATCTTTTTTATTTTTTTAATTTTTTTGTAATTTTGTTTATATTAT